>JABCKJ010000440.1:0-16489 GCA_018850815.1 Asterophora lycoperdoides
AGTTCAATCCGATTTCAATCCGACCCTTGCAGCTACAAACAGATGGAAACTCTTGGAACTGATCTCATCAGATGTAAAGCATGTCTTATTTTGACTGGGATGGATGCCCCTACTCTGTCTGAATGCTTGCATACTATTCATTTTATGCCTTTTTCTGAAGCCCAAGGCTTCATTGACGCAGTAATGCCACAACAGAAGCTGCCCATCGACTACCTTCATCAACTTTCAGAAGTGGATAGGACTACTGCACACCGAGAATCCTTGGAAAATTGGCTGAGGGGTTGTGGCATGGTTTTTGGAAGGAAAAATATGTATCATTCCAAGGTATCGAGGCCAATACAACGATGAACGATGGCGGCAAGACGAACGCGCACGCCAATCCGCAGATCGAGCAGAATACTTTTTGGGAAAGAAGCCTGATGGCAAACTATTCTTGGCTCATTTTCGATCATATGTCGTCCCTGCGGGATTTAAACTCAGCTGTGCCGGTCCCTCTACTCGAGGCTTGCCTCTCAGTAGAGGGAACGGTCACCGGTCTACCTTGCGTGTTCCTCCAAGTTTAAGGTTCTGATTTGACATTGTTTGTATTTATGTAAAGAATCCGGGTGAGTGGGATCAAGCATCATCTCCTCCTCGCAGGATAAAACATGGATAAAACATCGCGTTGGAGCGAACACGCAAGGACGGCTGGTTAGGAGTCTGGGACTTCGGCATGCCGCACACAAGTAAGTAGCCATTTGTCAAGTTAACCCCTACAGAATACCATTGACGCTGGACGATTGCTACGTCCTACTCCATTCGCTATCGAATTCAGATATTCCGACAGGCAACGCCGCCTGAATCTTACATATTAGCATACGTGGCACACGTACGGTGACGTAGAGAAAATTCGAGAGGGACCTTTTCATCATAGTCATTCCATTCCCCGTCAACCAGATCGACTTCTGAAAAAACGGTGCCGTTCGATCCTACACATTTCCATGTTCCCTGGATGAGAAGAACAAAAGGTCAGATTTTCGTGTTCTGTCTATATTGGCGACGAATATTACACTGGGATCAAAGCCCACAAACTCTAGGCCGCGACATTCAATGACCAGAAGAGGCGCAAATTGTCCATTTTCAGCCGTGTATGGTTTACTCGGAGTGGGCTCAAACTTGGCAGAGCTTTCGCGCTTGCCTGCTCGATCGTCAGGGCTTCATGTACGAAAAGACGCGCAAAATAAATGGAACGACGCACACGTCCCACAGCGCCAGACGAAGTTCGCAGTACTGCCTTTGCCACCAGTGACCTCACGCTCTTCCTGTTAGGCGTTTATGTTCTGATATAGGCCGTTAAGTAGAACGGCACCCGTACTTTGCGATTCACTGATACAAGTTTGGGATGCTCCTCGTGACAACTATTACATTTCACCTACGAAAAAGCTGTGAGATTGGCATGTGGACTAGGATATGGGAGAGGAACTTTGAAGAAATATTCGAAATCATCCGAGGCGGGTACCAAGGCCGTGACGTTCTCCAGTTCGGCCTTGATCTTTAATTGAATTCGCTTTGGGAGAATTCATGTCCATGCTGTTAACAATAGGCATTGACGAGCGACTCACGACCATGAGGGACGTCTTCGTCGTACTTATATCAAGATTACAGTAAGACTTGAGCAAGATTACCGGAATCGGTGACTTGTTTGACCCAGCTTGGCATCCATCGACTATTGTTTTCCAGTGTTTTCCGGGTTCCCTGACTCTACCGCAAGAGCTTGTTCAAGAAATGGCTTCGTGCATTGGCCGTCTTGTACGTAGCCATGCTATTCCCCGCCGGGCAGTTCCCTCTTCATCGGCCATAAGGCAATTCTCCGTGACTTCCGCTGCCTTTGCTCGTCGAGCAAAGGCAGAAGAAAAACTTACCGCCGACCAGGCATTTGATTTGCTGGATGACGAGTACGACGACGATGATACCACTTCGGCTGGCCATATGATGCTCAGGGAGCAGCGCCAGGTGCTTTATTACCTGAGACTGATAGAACACGAAATGCCGAAGCTTGTTGGTAAGCCATGTCTTTTCAGACTGTTCAACCTATCATACTGACACTCACTTTGCAGCCTACCGCAAACCGTTCGAACCCCCCACACCCGCTAAACCCGTTGTTGTACGCTCGTTGGACTACGCCGGAGAGGAACATCCTGCAACCAATAAACGCGTTATTGTGGTTTCGGTCGACGAGCTACCCCTGCGAGACCAAACTGCTATCCACAAATTCCAGCTGCTGGCAGGTCCAAGATGGACGCCAAACCCTCCAGTCGACGCTGGTATCAGCACCCAGCAAATTTGGCGGAACGGCTTTGTCAAAATATCATGCGAGGACTTCCCGAAGGCATCGATGAATCTGAAGTGGGCTAGCGACACACTCGACAAGCTAATTGCGGAGGCCAATGTAAGTTAACAAATTGGCATCGACTTTCCATGTGCTGACCCGCCATCATAGGACACGAAAGACATGTTCAAGAACGTGCCACTCGACTTTCGCCATGTGCGTTCAAAGATACGAAAAGCCAAGCAAGGAGATCACCTCCGCGGCCGTCTGCTCAACCGGCCAACATCAATGGATTTTCCCCGAGAGTGGTTGCCTGGAAGTAAATCATAATCTATTCTATAATTCCTAATACACACCATTAGACTCCGCCCTGCAACAAAAACATTCATCCATCCATCAATGATTCAACATAGGAGCCTTCGGCTTAATCGTGGGTGGCCCTAATCTGCCTTGGGTCCAAGTTGGACAGAATCTCACAAAGAATCGCCCTTTGTAATGCTCCGTCCAGCAACCTTTGTCAAAGCGGGCCAATCGACTTGCCTATTCTTCCTTGTGTTCTTGCAGCATCAAAGCGGCTATAAAGCTTGACAATTCGATTGCGTTTTCACACAGCAAACCGACATTGGCTGTGTTCATATCCATGAATATTTCTGACGCCAAAGACGCTCTCCGTTGCCGCCAGATGCGACTCGCCACCGCTTCTCGAAGAAAACAAACGAAACGAAGCTTAGGAGCTGGGGCATTTATGAAGGACGAGACATTGCGAGGCATAGATGGGAGGATATTGAGGCAGGGGAAGTTCGACGACTGCGTTACGGCTTCCAGGAGAAGGCTCCTAGAGGACACCTTCTCCTCACCAAATGCCAGTCCTTTTTTGTCCGACACGGCCCACGGATCCAAACCTCAGCGACGATGCCAACACAAGCGCCCAGCATCATTGAGTCGATCAGAGCTTTGGGAAACGTACCCTCGCGCTCCAAAACCGCCACCACTCACAGATGACGACGACCTCACTCGCACTCCCTTTCTATCGCCATTTAGATCCTCAGACTCGGGCAACCTTCCCAGTGACGATGGATCACTTCGCTCTCATAGGGACGATTGTTCACCGGAGTGGTACCAAGCGCATTGCGCCCGAATGATGCAGGACATACATGAGGCCGACGAACTGTTTCGACAATTTATCGACGCCGACCAGTGCGATGACACAGTGGACAGCGGGTAGACTGGCGCGATGCGAGGACATGGCACACATATACCCCACATATACCCATACTTTTGGACTCTTTCTAACATTCATCAAATGCTACAACGTGTACCTCGCGTTGAGCACGTTGATAAAAAAAAGTGAACACAAAATGGAGTTCTGCTATAGTATTATGCCAACTCACGAATGCCCACCATGAAGAAAATAAGCTGGGTGAATTCAGTTCGTTCTCTGGGACCCCTAACCGCGCCCTAACCGCGGGTGATGGGCAGTCGCTTCTGTTGCCCAGACCAAAATTGGACATAGGTCTTGCCACCGTGGCCAAACACACACAACCTCGTCCGACTTCTTTCCTCCCCAACGTCCCAGTCGACTCAAAAGTATTTTTTCTTTCTCTCCTCCCTCCCCAGTCCATCCGTTCATATATATCTCGCAGATGACGGACTCCTACCCCTCCTCACGCAACGGCGACCTTTCTCCTAACGGCTTTGCCAATGGTTCCAGCCCTTCGCTGGCCACCGCCCACACAACTGGCGTCTCCCCCGTTATTCGTAAAAAATTAATGGGCTACGTTGGCTTCGCCAATCTTCCTAACCAGGTCCATAGGAAGAGCGTGAGGAAAGGATTCCAGTTTACTGCCATGGTTGTTGGTGCGCTGCGTCCCTGTCATATTCAAAGTTCAATATCTCAACATGGGCACTCTCAGGCGAGTCTGGATTGGGCAAGTCCACGCTCATCAACACTCTGTTCAACACCACTCTCTACCCTCCCAAGGAGCCCCTGCCCCCTGCGGCAGAGCGTCCCAAGACCGTCGCCATCGAGAGTATTGGAGCGGGTACGTATTCTTATTATTCTCGCGCCGAATCTCAGCCACGTATGTAAACTTATCGTTTACGTATAGATATTGAAGAAAACGGTGTCCGTCTTCATCTGACCGTCGTTGATACCCCTGGATTCGGCGACTTTGTCAACAACGATGACAGGTGTGCATTGAACTGCTTTTGACTTTGGATTGCATGTAAGCTAACCTGATATGTTACCAGCTGGAAGCCCATCGTTGAGAATATTGAGTCGAGATTCGATTCGTACTTGGAGCAAGAAAATCGCGTCAACCGCATGAAAGTCGTCGATAACCGCGTCCACGCATGCCTCTACTTCATTCAGCCTACTGGTCACTCGTAAGTGATACTGTGAATCTCTTGGTCATTAACGTTATAAACGTACACCAAAGCTTGAAGCAAATCGACGTCGAATTCATGCGCCGACTTCACACGAAAGTCAATTTGATCCCGGTTATTGCCAAGGCCGACACGATGACCGACGAGGAAATCGCAGAATTCAAGGAGCGGGTAAGCTAGCACGCAGCTGCAGGCAGCTGTTTGTTAAAGCGCGGTCTAACTTATGTCATCACAGATTCTGTCGGACATTGCCCACCACAACATTCACATCTTCCAAGCGCCCACCTATGACAATGAGGATGAGGAAACGATCGCCGAGGCCGAGGAAATTGCCTCCAAGATCCCCTTCGCCGTTGTAGGATCCGACAAGATTGTCACCACCCCTGACGGCCGTCAAGTCCGCGGTCGTGCATACCCCTGGGGTGTGGTTGAGGTCGATAACGAAGAACACTGTGACTTCGTCAAACTTCGTCAAATGCTCGTCCGAACGTATATGGAGGAGCTGAGGGAGTACACCAATGATGTTCTCTACGAGAACTGGCGGACGGAGAAGCTTCTCAGCATGGGTGTCGCTCAAGACTCGACGGTCTTCAAGGAGATCAAGTAAGCCGTTTTTGATTGACCTACGCTGTGTCTCATTCCATTTTCCACTTAGCCCCGCGGCACGGTTGCAGGAGGAGCGTGTCTTGCACGAGGCGAAACTCGCGAAGATGGAGGCTGAAATGAAAATGGTCTTCCAACAAAAGGTTCAGGAGAAGGAGGCCAAACTCAAGCAGTCCGAGGAGGAGCTTTATGCGCGCCACAAAGAGATGAAGGACGCCCTGGAGAAGCAGCGCGCCGAGCTCGAGGACAAGAAGCGGAAGATCGAGAGTGGTCGACCGCTGACCCCGGAGAAAGCCTCAGTATGTGGACCTTCCTTGCACCTGTAGTCCCCCGCTTATAACATAACCTTCAACAGACCAACAGGAAGAAGGGATTCCTCCGCACCTGATCACCTTGTTAACCGATCTTGAATCGCGGTTCCTGGAGACGAACCTTTGTTGGTATTCTCATCTCAGTATACACCTCTTTAGTTCCAGCTACATGTATATCCCGACTGCGTTTCTTTTTCACTCGTTATTATCTTGGTCCATCCCCTCCCCACACTCGTTTGCACGGATACTCCTTTACTGCTATTTCTTTTAGTAGGATTCGTCTGATGATTCTTTTTGCTTTACATCGAGTTCTTCACTCTGGTCTACGAGACAATATACCTGCTTCCAGAGCTTGCCGTCCCAAGCGATAACAACAAGTACAAACGAAATCTCCTTGACTGCACATACTTACCGACCACTACCAAGATTGGTTATAATGGCTGATATCCAGGCTCTTCTATCCGCCCTCGAGGTATTCAGCAAGGCCCCAGATAAAGCATCGCTTGAACGGGCAAACTCCTGGCTTCAGGATTTCCAGCATTCTGTAAATCGTCTTTCGCCTGTGGCCAGTCGCGTCCAACACCTCTGACTGTGTCCCATCGTCCATTGTCCTAGCCTGAGGCATGGGAAACCTGTAATATCCTCCTCCTTTCTCCCGATGCACCTCCTGGAGCCAAATTATTCGCGGCCCAAACGTTTAGATCCAAAGTCAGTGGCTCATCTGCTTCATTATCCTTCAGGCCTCGACTGTTTTGATCCCCTTCCAGGTTACATACGATCTCAACCAAGTCGACCAGAAAAATCTTCCTGCACTCCGAGACACTCTCCTGGCGATTTTGGAGACGTACAAAACCGGTCCACGGAGCATTATTGTACAAATATGCTTGGCGCTGGCTGGAATTGCACTGCAAATGCCTTCCTGGTCTGATGCCGTGCGAACCATGATCGACCTCTTTGGAATAAATCCCGCAAGTGTGCCCTTGCTGCTTCAGTTCCTGACACTTCTTCCCGAAGAGTTGAACAGTAATACGAAGATACCCGTTACGGTACGTTATTTCCCCTTCATCCTTGAAGGGATTAGGGCTCACAAGGACTGGCGCATTTTAGGACGACGAATACAAGGAACGATCCGGACGCCTACTTACCGCCAACTCGAAAAAAGTGCTGGAGCTGTTGTCTATGTATATTCAAGCCGCAGGTACGCTGTGTCATGTGGTTCGATGTATACATCTTATGATATGATTATCTTGCAGGTGTCACGAAGGATGTACAAATGCAAGTTTTCAACTGCCTGCGTAGTTGGCTTGTCGCTGGCGAAGTGAGCGCGTCCGAACTTTCAGAGACACCCCTGTTCGCGTTATCCTTCGAGGCGCTCGCGTCGGATGCACTCTTTGATGCCGCTGTTGACGTCATTTGCGAACTCATTCACGAGACTCAAGAGATCGACGACAACATGCCTGTTATCGAGCTCATAGTCCCGCGGGTCATCGCTCTGCGACAAAAATTCGTAAATGACGAAAAGGACCCCGATAAGGTCAAGGGGTATACTCGTATTTTTACGGAGGCGGGAGAAACCTATCGGTCGTTGCTCCTACAACACACGGAAACATTCTTTCCTATTGTCGAAGCCATCGGAGAATGCTCCGCGTATCCTGACCTCGACATCGTGCCTATCACGTTCCCTTTCTGGATGCGCCTCGCCCAAAATATTGGCAAGAAATCGTCCGTTTCTCCCTTGTTCATTGAAGCATATCGGAGCCTTATGCGCGTCATCATTGGCCATCTCCACTTCCCTGCGGATTCGGACGCTCTCACAGGCCAGGAAGCCGAGGCCTTCCGTTCATTCAGGCATGTCATGGGCGATACCCTCAAAGACTGCTGCTTTGTACTTCGAACAGACACATGCTTAATTGCCACCTACGAGCTCATCACTGCCGCGCTTTCAAGTGGCTCCGCCAACTCCTGGCAACAGATAGAGGCCCCTCTCTTTGCAATGCGGTCAATGGGGGCAGAAATAGACCCCAGCGACAAGAACGCCGTTCCAAAAATAATGGATCTCATTCCTTCCCTTCCGAACCACCCTCGCGTACGCTATGCGGCGCTATTAATCGTCTCTCGTTACACCGAGTGGATCAACATGCACCCTGAGTACATTAGCTTCCAGCTCCAGTATATCTCTGCTGGATTCGAGGATTCGGACACGGAGGTATCTGCAGCTGCAGGGCAAGCATTGAAGTATCTATGTCAAGATTGTAAACAAGTATGTCCACAATTCCCCTCAGCACTGCCGGGCTCATGTGTCGGAAATAGCACCTTGTCGATTTCTTGCCTACTTTGCACACTTTCCTCAGCACGACGGGCTCTAAATTAGCTCAAGAAGACAGGCGACAAGTGTACGAAGCTATTGCTCACGTCATCTCCGCCATGCCCATGGAGCAGGCCGCCGAATCACTAAAGACATTCTCATTGGACATCCTTGCGCAAGTCCATGCGATCGCCAACCGGCAGACAGCCGCCACGGCAGAGGAGCTCCTGAACGTAAACAGTGAGTTTTTGTCATTTCACACTCCACGACATTCAGATCTGGAGTAAATATTATTTCCTCCAGGTGGCTTGGAGAACCTTGAAATCATGCTTCATGTCATCCGCAGTTTCGGAGAGGAACTTCCCCAAGCATGTAGAGGCACCTGCGAACAGGCCTGGCTTGTGTTTGACGCGTTCCTCCAAAAGTATGGTTCAAATTACGACGTCGCCGAACGCACCACCCGTGTCCTTCGCCACGGCATCAGCCTCTTTGCCAACTCTGCCCTCCCCGTTGCGTCATCTGTGGTGGTACAGATGTCGCTCTCCTTTGAGTCAACTGGATACCCCAGCTACCTTTGGATAGCTGGAAAGGTTATCGGGGCATTCGGTAATGAAGAAGATCCGTCGTTGCGAGAATCTTACCGACAGTTATATGAACGTTCGACGAACAAAGTTTTCTCTTTGTTGCAGGTCAAAGCGCCCGGTGAAATACCGGATGGTGCGTCGTACATTTGTTGATCCCATAGCTCCTTTACTAATGCTTGTTCTTTCTTTTAGTCCTGGAAGATTATCTGCAGATGCTTTTGCAACTGGTTGACCATGGTCCCGATATCTTCTTTCAGTCATCCGCTTTCCCCCTGGCCTTCCGGGCTGCATTGGCAGCCCTTACTGTTGTCCACACCGATATCATATTCGCATCCCTAGACCTATTCCGTATTATCTTGACTCACGACTGCCTTGTCCCTACAACGGCAAATCCACCACCCAAGTTCCCATTGTACGCAGCTGCCATTCGGGCCGTCTTCGAGAAGGAGGGGTACGAGCTAGTGGGTTACCTCTTGTCAGGACTCATTGGTGACTTCCCGGAGGACTCGACGTCAGCCGTCGTGTCAATCTTCCGCGTTATATCGTTTGTGTGGACTGCTCAACTCGTCTCCTGGTTACCTGCCATTCTTCAGCAACTACCTACATCTGTGGCGCCCAACGAGGCAAAGGCACAATTTTTGTCTGACGTCAACAGGTCCGTTGTTCAGCTTCAACCTGGAATGAAAACTGACTTGTATTCTAGTGCTGTCCAAGTGCGGGAGTTTGACAAGGTGAAGTACGCAATTTTGGCACTTAATCGGGCTTCACGAAAGGCTCGTGAGCGGAGAAGGGCTACGCTTGATCGTTAAGAGAGAGAAATATAGTAGCATAATGGACAGGCTTGCGCAAAGTAGTATTATACTGTAGGTAGATAGGTTTTTTTTATCGCTTTGCTGCCTTGCATTTGTAGTAAGCGTCAAGCGTAACGACGGAGTCGGCCGCAACAGGAACCCGCGTAAATTGACCAATGATACAACGGGTAACATCCGTGACCGCTCTTTTCTCCACATACCCACCCATCCAACCCATTAGTGAACGATGCTTCGACAGACAGGAAAATCCCTGCTGCGCAGCGGTATGTATTCCGTTAGAGTTCGAAGGTCTCAATGGCTTCTGAACAATTTCTCCAGCGGGTCGCCGAGCATTCTCCCAGTCTGCAGCTCGGAGCTCATATGCCGACACTATTCAAAACCTCCTCATCCGCAAGGACACAAAAGTTATCTGCCAGGGCTTCACAGGCAAGACCGTACGTTTGACTTCGATCCGGGGAGAAAATTCTGCCTGACACGGTGTCTAGGGCACATTCCATGTGAGGGAAGCTATTGCGTATGGAACCAATATGGTGGGAGGTGTTTCGCCCAGCAAGGCCGGCCAAACGCATCTGGGACTCCCAGTCTTTGGTAGCGTTAGAGAGGTACGCGGTGAAATCGTTTCGTTCAGTCAAAGTACTAACTGTGCTCGCGTCTCACAGGCAGTTCGGGAGACCCAGCCCGACGCGACGGTCCTCTATGTTCCACCTCCCTTCGCTGCAGACGCCATTATCGAAGCTATCGAGAACGAAATTGGCTTGATTGTGTGTATCACCGAGGGTATCCCCCAGGCCGATGAAATTCGGGTCCGTGTGGTTTGCAGGGTTGCAGATTTGCGTCTACTCACATTCTATGATGGTACAGGTCATGAACGCTCTCAATAGTCAGTCTCGTTCTCGTCTTGTTGGCCCTAACTGCCCAGGAGGTGCGTACATTTCGCAATTACATGTGGCTCCTCCGACTCCTGCGACACCTATTGAACGACGCTTTCCCCAGTCATCAATCCTCTCGGTTGCAAAATGGGTATCATGCCAGGACACATACACAAACCCGGTAACATTGGTAATTGAACGCATATCTATCCTTTTATATATCCACTTGAATCATATAATCAGGTATCGTGTCCCGGTCTGGCACCCTTACCTACGAAGCCGTTGCACAAACGACCGACGTCGGCCTCGGTCAATCGCTTTGTGTTGGTATTGGCGGTGACCCATTCCCCGGAACTCAGCATGTCGACGTCGTGAAGGTGTTCCTTGAGGACCCCAACACTGAGGGTACGTATTTTACGAGGCCAATGATCTTGGACGCTCATTCTCATTTCGGCCACCAGGCATCGTGCTCATTGGGGAGATTGGTGGCTCTATGGAGGAGGAGGCTGCTGAATACCTTGAGCGCTACAACCTGACCAGGAAAAACCCCAAACCCGTCGTCGGTTTCATCGCTGGACGAACCGCCCCGCCTGGCCGCCGCATGGGTCACGCTGGCGCCATCATTTCTGGTGGTAAAGGTACGAATGATTTTGCCGGTCGGTTCATTGCTGACATCTTCTGCAGGTGCCGCCGTGGACAAGGTTCGTGCTTTAGAGAAAGCGGGCGTCATCGTCACGGACAGCCCCGCCAAGATCGGTGTAGAGATGGCTAAGGCGAGTGCTGCGCATCCCTTCCGCTCACCCGGACCAATGCTGAAGTTCTCCATGTTATACAGGCCATGCAAGCCCTCAAACAGTAAATATAGCGCTTACGTAAAGTAGATCGATATTTTTACATAATTTGTGAACATGGATTTGCATTTGCATTTGCATTTGCGACTGACGACTTGAGGAATGTACAACCCGTCTTCCCATTTTCACGCAGCTGCTGCTTTTCTGTCCACTGCTCCGGCCAAGCTCTCTACAGCAACTAAACTTGAGGTCCTCACTCCCTTCGACGTGCTCGTCTTCACTAGTCCTAACTTGCCGTGCCCTTCCACCCTTCAAACAGTTGTACGGGCTCTTCAAGTATGTTACAGTGTCACCAGCGCCTTCTACATCCCGACCATCCATCTTCGACATGGCCGGGCGTGCGAAGTGGGATGCTTGGAACTCTGCTGCCCAGACATACGATGCGGGACACGCCGCTGAAGCCAAATATCTTGAGATTGCTCGGGAACTTGGATGGACCGAAGAGACGGTTATTGAAGAGGCTGAACCATATGATACCGGTAGAATATGGGATGCTGACACCCAGCCGAGAAGTGTTGGTTCGTCTGGAGGGATTGGGGCATCTGTCAGTTCGATGGCGCCTCCGGAAGAAGAGGAAGACGGAACCATACACGGATTGGCAGTCTCTGACAATGTCGCAGGTATGACTGCGTTGCTGGAGAATCACCCAGAGATAGACGTCAATGGCCTCGACGAATTTGTGCGTATGACCATACCGATCGTTGAAGTCAACTCATGTATACCGCTGCAGGGATACACTCCACTTCACCTGGCTTGTGATCGAGGAAATTTGTCGGTGGTGCAAGCTCTGCTATGCAAAGGAGCAGATCCTAATATCAAGGCAAGAGTTCCCATGTTCTGGAAAGGCCGATATACTGAATAGGATGCCGGTTAGGATTCTGACGGTTTGACGGCATTCGAGCTGGCTCAAGTAGCAAGCCACGATGTGATACATCAGTGCTTACAGTCTTTCGTTTATCGTAATGATTAGTATGTAGGGTAGAGGACGTAGGTATGAGTAATGATCAAGGTGCGCTACGATGCAGCAAGACTTCTCCACCTCTCCAATGCTGACCACTTTCGCCTCCTTCGCCACCTCCGTTGCATGTGTTACTGTAAAGTCTCTCCGGTTGCTTCTACTAATATCACGTTACAAGTCATCGTGGAATGGTTGAGAGGCGCGAGGGCTGCATAAGTTATGCCTTGGTGTCTGGTGCGTTGAGGCTACTGCTGTCTCGACTGCTGCTTGCTCCGGCCTTTGGGGTAGGTGTGAATGAGGAAGGTTCTGATTTCAACGTCAGAGAGGGTGATGACGACGCTGCCGAAGCTTTCGAATAGGTGGAGTGATATGGCGAAGCAGGCTTGAGAATATTTCCCTGTAGCGCCTCCTTAGTTAGCATGTATTCTCGGATACCACTGCGCACCGCGGCTCACCAATTCCAGCAGCTTTGCTACGGATTTCGTAGGAACAGCCCCCACGTTCAGCCAGTAACGTATTCTGTCAACGCTCCATTCCACTGTTTTCTGTGCTTCTCCCTTCATTGGATATCTGTTGTAAATGCCCAGAAGTTCGGTTGGCTTCGCGTCCCGTCTAGCACCCTGTTCTACGGCAACGAGATGGCATATGCGGTTGTGGCGAGTGCCGTGGAGAGAGAAGCGAAGTCGGATGGGCATGGCGGCAACGGGTCGAACTTATAGGGGGTGGTGACTGGTGGTGATCACTGATGCCAATGGTGAGTACTTGAGTCTCTGAGTCTGAGTCTTTGAGTGACGGTAGTCTTTCCAAAAAATACGGGGTCACGTGGCTTGGCGCGACTTGGCCAGGAACTGTCACCCAGGCCTGTGTTCCTTAGACTAACTTCAAGTTCAAGTTACTTCAAGACTATAACTTTAAGTAGGAACTTGAACCTGAGGAAGAGTTCTGCCTCCCTCCTTTATGTCCCTCAAACGCAAGGGCGCTCTAATTCCAATATCCCATCGAGTCAAAAGCAAGCATCTTTGTTCCTCACGTCGGGGGACAACGGGAATATAAGTACTTCAAATCCTCAGACAACACTGCCACCGGCGCTAAAGTTGAAATTTGCAGCACTTAGGTAAAGCGGTGAAGTCGTACTTGTAATTCTCACAGAAAGTTCCTTGGGATCAGGCTTCAGCTATCCCCTTTAATACTCCACCGGTTCCAACACTGGGGGCGGGAGCTGTTGTCCGCATTGAAGCTTGGGTTCCATGTCTTGATCATCCACGATGGGCTGGGTTAGATATAATAGATCTTGATGGAACTCGTTGTTCCATCAACGAGTTCTGGACAGAAAAAGAAAAACAGAAAAACCATTCATTCGACGAAGCCAACTCTTATATTGTGCTTCTTCCTTCACGGTGTCAACGATACCAGTGCCCGGACAAGATGGGTGACATGTCACAAGAGGAAAGGACTTCCCATGAAAAGATATTGAATGCATGCATCCAAGTGCCGGTGAATAGTACTGGGTGAATACTAGCAACTCGAATATGCCTTGCAGCGTTTACATCCATTGGCGAAGGAATCTACGTGAATTGTCGTCGGCCTGTCGATGGTGGTGTCCCTGGATTCTGTGGCGAACGATGCGAGTAAGAAGTTCAGTGGCTAGATTCATTCGTCTGGAGTCCTTGTCGAATCTGGATCCTACGCAATTGGCTAAGTCGGAGGGTATTTTGGACAGGGCGAGACAGGGCGGTTCATTGCAATATTAGGCACGGGCTGAAGGATTTGAAGGCTTCTGATCACCGGCCGCAAATTGGCTGTCGCCACTGATATTGCAGGAGCTTTGCTTTGACAGTTTTGATAGCGCTCTACATTGTATAAGTTGTAGCGCTGAACGTCGTATAGTATACCTCAAATCACTCTATCAACTATCAAGTCTCAGGACCTGCGCTGCCAGGGATCAACTGATCGGAAAGTATCAGCAGTGTCGTCACAATGGAGAAGATAGTGCAACGCACCATGCATATATTGTTACCGTTCAGCAGAGTCTGTGCGAGTTGGGTCTTTTTCTTGCCCTGAGGTGTGGTTTCACTGAGGAAATGATCAACAACAGCTAAAAACACACAGACGTGCACACATACTATTCCGTTACATCTTTTAAGACCATGTCTGCGTTAAGAGGGACGTTGAGACCTTCCACGATACGAGATAGCGGGAAGGGGAAGGTACAGACTGACGAAATCATCAAACCCCAGCAGTGTCCCAGTAAACTCCCGATCGCCCTTCATGATGACCCATATTCGTGAACCAATGCACCTATCAATCAGCTCTATCCATTTTTAGCTTGAGATTCTAGGGATTGAGAGCAAAGACCGCACCAAGGGGCAGAATTTGGGAGGCCATGGAGAATGGAGATGGAACGAATTGAATTCATTGAGCCAAGATGGAATTATGTAATTATTTTGAAAGGACTACCTCCTATCCAACCCTTCCTTCCTCCACGGACGCGTCGTATTGCTTCCTTGTGGCACATGTCGTCCATCATGCATCAAGCTTGCCGGTCAAATTTGTGCCGCGACTCGACGAAAATTTAAAGGATTCGACATATGATATCTACTGCTGTATCCTTTGGTAAAATCTCCATCAGGAAAAATTGACATGATTACAGAGGCATACATAGTCATGGTAGAGATTGTAGCGCCGTAGGCAAGTCCCTTTTTATGTAGACCATGATAGTTGCCCCATATATGTTGGTAGTTCTCCATATATATTTGCCACAGATATGTAGCTGTACGTAGAACTACATATTTTGTAGCTATGGTTGCTACTGAATGCTACCACACTCCCAATCACACAATAGAATAATGCAAACACAGTTTATTTATCGTAGCAGTACTGTTTCTGTATATGAGGTCAAGAACCTCAATCCCTCTCAATCCTCATCGGCACCCATAATCTCAGCCCCATCCTGGCCATCCTCAGCTTCGCTATCCGTCCTGGCCATCCTCAGCTTCGCTATCCATTTCACCTGTATGTTCTTCGAGTTCCTTCCGTGCATGCTCCTCGGCATCACCAGTCAGCTGAGGCACAACATCGACTGCCTCAATCATCCCAGCACTCTTGCTGATAAAACCAGGGTACAGTCAACAAGAAGAACCAAAATATTAAATGTAAGTATACATACCATGCTCGCTGGAAGAGCTTCTTGCATTTGTTGGTTGTCATGGCGGTGTTGAAGCTGGCCCATTTCTTAAGGTCGGCGAGATGGGCCTGATACAAATCGAGGACATCCTTCTCGCAGAAGGATGCTTCGTCACAAGTGCCGTCAGCCCATTCTCCAATACAGAATTTGACCTAGAAGTCAAATTGAACTTTACAAACAAGCAGTTAACGCAGAAGAGACCTCACGAGAGTAAATAGAAGAGCCAGTGTTTTGATAGAAATTGGGTCGAAGTAATGGGAAAAGATAGCACCTGATGAAGTCATGTTCTTGAAGAATGTCGTAGTGACAATGCGCAGGAAAATTGGGTGCTCGGCATAGCCGGTCTTTGTCTCGGGATCCTGTATGATATAATAAGCCCATGCTTCTTAAAGAAGAAAAGAAAAGATACCTTGTAATAAAAGGTGTTGTGCAGAGACTGAGCCTTTGCCTTGTTCTGCGCCACGTCACGAGAGCGTCCACCAGAAACAAAACCGTAACTGCTCTTGATTTTCGAGCAGACAGGGGTGAGGAGTTCACCACAAATGCATGAGCCACGTGCCTTGACCTGATGTGATATGTGTGAAAGCTAGCTCGTCATGAAGAGATTGGACCATGACATACCAGTTGCACCATACGTTCAGTGAATTCAAATGGCGGCCCATCATCTTCACTAGTCCCAGCAGTGGCATTTTGTGAGCATTTGCCCAGCACATGTTAGCTCATTGTACACAAGTTGTAAGGAGAGGAAATGGGTTTTTAGCGCACACGAGAGTTTTGTACTCATGCATTGTTCTCAAAAGCAGGGATTGCATGGCAGGGTCAAGGAAATCACCAAGAGTAGGCACCTTTGAAGGGTTGAGCCCAGGCACCAGGAGAACAGCCTTCTTGGTGGACTGTGACAGCTGCGCCTCACTGGTGGATAGTTGCAGACTTGCCAAATTGTGGCCTGAGACCAGTGTCGTCTACTCGTCCTCAGTGTCAGAAGACACTCTCGGGCCGAGAGTCAGGCCTGGGTGTCGGGCCTGACTGTACGTCTCCGACGCCCACCTCGGTGCCCATCCACCCTTCTCCGCTCGTACTGGTGTGAGGTACATACTGGTATTTGCTGCTCTTTACATTACGCTCTTTACTTTACATCTTCACCTATTTTTGCCCTCCAACACGAGGTGCGCCTTGCCGAGGCGCATGTCCGGACACGCGTGATCTGCAGGTCAGCCCTCGTTGCGCTGCACAGTCCTCCCCCACATATAATCGACGCTCTGGCAAAGGGATCCCCACTTTCGTTATCTTCGGATTCCCTTTGCCAGGTGCATAGTATA
>JABCKJ010000441.1:0-16461 GCA_018850815.1 Asterophora lycoperdoides
CTGTGGCCTTGACACGATTTTCGCCCAATTTTTATCCGCACAGAGATCAGGCATCTGAGGGAAATGTCGGGGGTCCTGGGCGGACACGGTCATGGCAATCATCGAAGCGTCGATCGAGGACAAATACCGCGTCAAGGAGACATTCAGCGACAAGCTAGCGAAGGAGGTGAAGCAGTATCGCAAGCTGAAGGAGGGCTCGTTCCGATACAAGTGGATCAAGGTCTCTGTGCACACCCGCGATCTTGCCAACGTTAATCACCTGAAGTCTCGCTTCGACACAATGAAAGCACTCCATGTACGCCCATTTATTACTTACTACCTCTCATTGGTGAACGCTTATCAAGCGGCCCTTGCTAAGGGAGATACAGCAGCGGCGCAAGAGGCTTGGAAAGTAGAGCGAGAAAAAGTCAGGATGCAGGCTGAACGGGATTCTGAACGATTAAGGACGAAGTGGTGGAGGAGCTTTTGGCCGCGTCGTAAGGTTACCAACCTGGCCCTTCCACCGACCCATGTGTTTCGCCTTCCCAAACAATTTTCGCTCCCACTTCTGCAGACTACTATCCCATACCGCCCCTTTTTTTCGTTACCATGTCATTTTTTATTATAGTTAGTACTAGTACATATACAAGGAACAGATTGTCGTCAAAGGCCTTTGACACAATGGCAGAGCCTCCAACTTCTACGACGTTGACGGGCCCCATGCCCGATTTTCCTCCTCTAACATTTCAGCCTGACGAAAAGTGGATCAATGGATAACAGCTGTGTTACGAAGAGATCGCGCAAACCTTGGACTCTGGGTGTTTGGGCGGGGCCGCAGAATCACTGCTGGGCGCAAAGTACAGACTGATGGGCCGACGCTGTCCGAGTGTCTTTCGGCGAGGCTCCTCGAGGCTAGGAAAGTCGCTGCTCGACTTTGAGTATAGACTGATGGGGCGACGCTGTACAAAGGTACGGACACTATAGCGGCGTTCGAACGATTGAAAATAGTAACGTACAAATGAAACACTTGACATGGCTCTGGAGAGTCGTCTGTGAACGGGTGACGCCAGTATTTTAGGCTCTAAAGATTCCTCTCCCGTTGGATGTATAAGTGGCGTCGTATCGGGGTTAGACGTTGAATATACACTCTCGGGGCGACGCTGTCCAGGCAACGCTTCACGAGGCTCTTCAAGTGGATATCAGGAGTGACGACGTACAAGTGAAGCATTTGAGAATGCCCTAGAGATGCGCGTGTAAAGTGGGAGAGCTGTAGCTTTGTTACCCTCTGTGTCGTGACTCTGCATTGCGTGGGTAGTATTAGGACTACGGGCTGTATTACAGCTACGACTGGGGACATGCCTTGGATTGTGGGAATCGGAACATATTGGAATCGCAGAGTCCTTCGGGCACAAAGCGATTGCTTTAAGAAGGCCTGGAGCGCACAGGGGGTAAGGCAAAAGGTTAATATCATCTTAGGAGTTCGGACATCCATGCAGCTTGTGCGTGTTCTTGATTAATTGGGAGAACGCCTCGTGGAGCAGACGTTTTTCTAGAGCAATTCAAAGACTGGGAAGAGTCTCCAGGGGCAAGAGACGCGGCTCAGTTCAAATTGAAGAAGTAGAGTCGAGAATATCTGAAGCCTCTGCCAGTGTCCAAGGAGTCTGCCGTTTCTAAAATCGAAAAGCAAAGAGCAAACCCCAGTGTGCGACCAGTAGAAAATTGAGATAGAGTATTATCGCTCTTCCAGATCCGACTAGCCATTCCGCGTCTAGTTATCTTTCCAAAGGAAGCGCTTATATCGACTTGAGCTGCCAAGTCTAGTGCCCCGCGGCGAGCAGTGGTGGCGGGAAGCATTGAAGTTAGATCCTTAGATTCCTTCCGACTGTAAACAAACACCAACCAACAACAAGTATTGAAATCCACTTCAAGCCCTTCCCACCACGTCCTCAAACCTCTCGCTTTACATTTCTAGCCCATGCCATTACTTTTGCTGCTCTGACGCCTTGTTTATCTGGATATTACTCCCTCCAACTTCAATTTGACGACTTACTTTTGGCTCAGTAACCTTGAGCATGCAGGGTGCGGTTGATACTAGACGTCCTGGGCGCCAGGACACCTACGATCTGCGGGAGCAGATTAAACAGGATGACCACGCACATCTTCATGCACATGCGGATGCAGCTTCAGCGACATTCACGGACGACGACGAGGAGACGTCGGTTATGGAGGATGATTCCGAGGGCGAAGACCAGGAGGACTACATCGACGACGGGTCTTCAATCCTATCAATACCGAATGAATCCATCGACTTCGACCTGGTGTACTCGCTACACAGTTTTGCTGCTACGGTGGAGGGCCAGGCGAATGTCGTGAAGGGCGACAGCTTGTTTTTGATGGACGACAGCAACAGCTACTGGTGGCTTGTGCGTGTTCTGAAGACTCAAGAAGTCGGCTATATACCCGCAGAAAACATTGAGACCCCATTCGAGCGCCTTGCGCGGCTCAATAAGCACCGCAACGTTGATGTGAGTGCGCCGAACCATCTATCCGACGCTTCTTGACGCGTGCTTCTTTTTAGCTTGCATCTGCGACACAGGCAGAGCTGAACGACAACCTGAATGCCTCCCAGGAGCGCCACCGCAACAACCTCAACTCACGCGCCGGCTCCAACCACACCCCATCGCCCCTTCCCCGTGGCGGATCGCGCGCGCAAGGCAGGAACGTCCATTTCCGGGCTTCATTCCCCGTACACCGATATCTTCCTGCGATATGGAAGGAAGACGAAGAGGACGTGTCGGGCTCCGACTGGGATGACGAGGAGTATGAGGGGGAGGACACGGACTTGGCGCACGAGCTCATGGCGCAGAAGCGGGCAGAGGAAGGCGGACCGGCGGGGATGGAGCCGGATGATGGGATGGACTGGGATGACAGCGCAGTGGAGGAGATACAGGCACGGCAGCTGCAGGCGCAAGGGTCTGCAATTCCCGCTTCATTGCAGGCAGGGACCGTGCGTGAGCAGCAGCAGAGGCAGGAAGAGGCTATTCGGCAGCAGAGGGATATCGCAGCGCAGATTCAGCAAAAACAGCAGCAGGCCCCCGTCCAGACGCTCCGTGCGTCGAATTCTCGGGAACGCATGCAGGTCGATCCCGCGGAGGTCACTGAAACGCGTAAGCTGACCGTCACCCCTTCCATCGTGCGCAGTGAGGGAAAGCCGTTTTTGCCCAGCGAGGTCATTGAGAAGCAGCAGGAGAGGGTAAGGGATGATGACATGTCAGAGAGAAGGGCCAAAGGCAAGGAAAAAATGGCGGCACCCGTCAGCTCTGCGAGCCTCACAAAGCTCCAGGGTGGGAAGTTGCGCAAGGAGCGCGAACGCGATTCAGACGAAGACAGCGGGAAGAAGAAGAAGGGAGTGTTTGGGGGATTATTCGGATGGAAGAAGGACAAGAAGGACAAAAATGCGTCGATTGGATCTGTGGAGAGTGGGGACCTCATGGGGCGCGCGTCGGAGGACTCCAGCCGCTCCGGCCACAGGCCGTCCACCGTGGAATCAGTTGTGTCTCCGACCACGGCGACAGCCATGCAACAACAGCAATCCCAAGGCATTCGCGCGTCGTCCGACAGCAAACAAAGCGAGCAGCCACACACTCCTGAGCGGCCACCCCCACAGGTGTCTGCACATGCCTCGCAGCTCCGCCAACGCGACCAGCAGCAACAAGCTCTCTACCAGCAACAATATCTCAACCGGTCGCCCTCCTCGCCCCCTGAAGCTCAGCCGTCTTATGGCATGCAGTCTGCTCCTGTGGTCATGCCCAACAATGGCCCCAGTTCCTACCACAGCCCGCCTGGATCTGCATCTGGTCTTGGCCCCCCCGCTAGCAAGCCCCGCCCCGGGTCGCTTATCCTCACGCAGTCCATCATGGACGGCCCCGGCGTGCCGGAGCTCAGCGTCATTCGCGTCTTCGCCGGCAAAAACTTGCAGACCGAAGCGACCTTCAAAACTGTGCTGCTCAACTCCTCGACGACCTCGTCCGAACTCATTCGCCAGGCGACGCAGCGGTTCAGGCTGTCAATTGGGGACGAGGACAGCGAGTACTACCTAACTGTGAAGCAGGTAGAGGGCGGGGCGTCGGCGGTGCTGCGCCCGGACGAGAAGCCGCTTGTTGTGTTCGAACAACTTGTTGTGGAGGCGATGGAGTTGCCTAAGGTGAAGAGGAGCAGTGTGGGGAGTATCAGCTCCATCGCTAGTAACTTGTCGATGCATCCAGCAATCAAGAAGCTGCCGATGAATGACTTTACAGACGACTCGGCTGTCAAGTTCTACCTCAACAGGAAAGGCGATAACCTGGCGGAGGAGAGTATCATCGGACATGGCGAGGATGCCGACGAGACGTTAATTGCGGACTCGTCCTTCGGGGACCCAGTGTCTCCAGTCAGATCACAGTACCTCACTGTGTCGACGAATAATGTCACTCCTGAGCGTTTTACTTCGCCATCGTTCAGATTCACGCTGCAGCTTATCATATACCCCGACGACCTTCCTGACGACATGATCTTCCATCCCCTGACGGAGGCGATTGTCTTTAAGGACACGTTGCGCGAGGCCGATGCTGCAATGGCGCCGACTGTCTCGCCCTCAATGCGCCGCAAGGTCTTCGTGTTCCCAAAAAACGCCACGGTGGCCGAGGTCATTGAGATCGGTCTTGAGCGATTTGGCATCTCGGAGGGAGTAGTGGACGGCGGGGACGAGATCGAGGATAAGTCCACAAAGCGGAGCAGCTCGACTCGTGTCCGATATGGGCTGGTGGTTAGTACTGGGTCTCAGGGTATGTTTTCTATCTCTTCAAATTTCTAGATCTGTGTACTTATCCCGCTGCCGCAGAGCGTGAGCTTCCGCCATCAAGTAGGGTTATTGAGGCATTCCCTCGGCCTCCGACATTGAAGGCTGCAGAACGCCCAACGCTTGCGAGCAAGCGGCGCTCC
Organism: Asterophora lycoperdoides; assembly: GCA_018850815.1. Taxonomy (NCBI): domain Eukaryota; kingdom Fungi; phylum Basidiomycota; class Agaricomycetes; order Agaricales; family Lyophyllaceae; genus Asterophora; species Asterophora lycoperdoides. Next base: position 4,960 of record JABCKJ010000441.1, read on the forward strand.
GTGGATTCCACCCTCATCCTTGGCTCCCTGGATGATGTCAACCCCGATGACCCAGTCTTCATTCTTCGCCGTGCCATCTCATATCGCAACTCCACCTACCGCCATCGCATTTCTGCTCCTCTGGACGAGCTTGCGCTGCATCAGCTGCACCGCGATTCGGCATCTAGCGCCAGCCTGTCGGATCCCCTTGCTAGCCCGTCGTCGCATGAGCACAAGCCTTCTCGCCAAGAAATCATTGCCCGCCAGCGGGAGGCCACTCGTGCAAACCAGCGTGCCATTCTATCCGCACAGACTAATTCGGTCCGTGGAATGGACGTCCTGCTTCCCGGCAATGCGATGCTCCGGAGTTCCCGCTACGATGTCAACGATCGTATGCGCTATTCGTACGTCGATGGAGACGGCGAGACCTACGATATCAGCGACATTGTCGAGGAGGAGCTCCGCGAGAGCAACTCGGTCAACAGGAATGATCTCCTGGAGAGCGTCTTGGGGCGTAAGGACGTAGTCGGCGAGAAGCTCAACCGGGTGCTGAGTAAGATCAAGAGCGGCAAGTCAAAAGAGAAGGATCTCGTGTCGTTGTCGAGCATGGACTCCTCGAGACGTTCACAGTCACTTTCTGATTATTCTCTTTACGAAGCTGCAGCCGATCGTCATTCAGGTGCACGGTCGCTGAGTCCTCAGGGGTCGGCTGGGCTGACGTTCAAGACCCCCACCGACCTCTCACAGACGTTGCCCCGTGCAGCATCCGCCCCTGGCAGTGACAAATCACGACCTGGAACAACGACTCCGACTGCAAAGCCGACTGGCAGCAATCGCCGACATCCCTCTATTGCTTCCGTTATGTCGGACCTCTCGAGCTATGCGACGCCCGAGACGCCCCATGGAGAGCTTTCCGACGGGAGCCCACGCTCTGCGGCTACCCCCAAACCCCAGCAGGCGCGGCCCTTCATTCCGAAGGATGATTTCGGCGTGGCGCACATGTTGACGATCATTGAGTACAAGGACGCGAAGCCCAGGGTTCCTCTTCCCCCACTGCATCCAGCGGATGAGCTCCTCTTTGGTCGGCCGATGGATCTCGCCGCTTTGCATCCGCAGGTGAGGGACATCTATGCCCCAACGTTCAAGCAGCTTGAGGAGATGGACAAGGTATTGCATCTTTCTTTTTTGTGGGCCAGCCGTTTCTGACATGTGTTCGTGGTAGATTTTGGACGACTATTTGGAACAGGCTTTGGCAGTCGCGAGCCACTGATGATCTTCTCGATCGGGTATGTACAAGACTTGGTTTACTTACTCTTCGACTCGACCCTGCCGGAATGGGGTCATATATCCTGGACAATGGAACACAGACAGCTTCGCCTCATGCTGATGTTTAACTCGAGTCATTCCCTCCATATTCCCTGTTGATTCTTTGTATATCCCGTGCTTGAACGAACTATTAGGCTATATTATATATTTAATCACCTTCATCCACTACAGATCGGTACCAGTTCCAGGAACAGATGGATGGCATGAGGTTGAGGTGGCAGGGAGAGTCTAGTCACTTCCCTAATGTATGACTAGGGCTGACAGGCCACGAGAAACGAGAAAGCTTGGAAAGTTCACGAGGCGGTGTGCGGTGTGCGCAGTTGATGCGCCCATGTAAGCGTCGGCCCCGCCGTTTCCATTCATGGGAGAGCCAAGGCTGCCAAGCCGATCAATGTCAACCACTGATTCAACTTTCAATATATATAAACCACGACGACGGCGGCTGCCTGCAATACATAAAGGGGCCTTTGTTTTGAGCACACACCCCATCTCCAATCATATCTCCAATCATGCCACAGACTCCCGAAGCTGAAGCGTTTATAAAGCGTATCATATCCCTGTCCAAAGGCCCTGGAATCAGTCTTGATGAAACCTTGCAACCCTCCCTCGACGATGAATCGGAACTCAGGAAACTCTTTGCGACTGATAAGAATAACCCTAGGCTGCACGATCCTCTCGTTGGCCTCGTCGATGTATTCGATGCTCCCGTCGACATCCGTACCACCCGAGCACGCGTCGTGAAGGATGATCAAGATCTATCTGCCAAGTATGTCATGCCACTCTCAGAAATCAACAGAAGGAAGGAAGGTGCGGCAAGTATGGTCAACGATCTGGAGGAATTCCAAAAGAACTGGGCAATCTTCACCGAGGGCTCTCTGTCTCAGTTGCTGGACTGGAACAACGTCGTGGCCGCAGGCGGCGCTGTGCTGGCATGCTTAGCACCCCTGTCTGATGCGGCCAAAGAATCAAAACGATCTATTAGAAAGTACTATCATGCCGCTGCATACCCTTCCTCCGATGTCGATCTTTTCCTCTGGGGCATGAACGCGGAGCAGGCAAGTTTTCAATTTGGACTGGAGGTGCTCTGGCACAAGCTAATTGTGTCTCGGGAAAATAGGCAGAGAAGAAAATCATTCAGATTTACGAAGCGGTCCGTGATTCCGTTCCTTGGGACGTGACTTGCGTTCGAACCAAACACACCGTTTCAATTCATTGTGGGTCAACGACTTTGGATGTCGGCTTGAGCTCTGAGCTAATGAACTTTTTTGCCAGCGCAATATCCATACCGTTCCGTTCAAATCGTTTTGCGGCTGTACAGCTCTCCTGCAGAGATCTTGGCTGGATTTGACATTGACGCGCCCTGCTGCCTTTATAATGGCAAGTGCTCAGTTCTCTGAAATATTCTTGCAATGAAATGAAGGACCTAGGCAAACGCGTTCTCGCCAATCCGCGCTCAATTGTCGCCATGATGCGCCAGGCAAATACAGTCGATATGACCAGAAGATCCCCCTCGTATGAAGTCAGGCTTGCCAAGTACTCCAGCCGGGCTTTCGAGGTCTACGTTCCAACGCTCGAACGCGATAACGTCGATCCCACTGTACATATTGAAACGCTTCCATCACTCGACTTGAACTGACTGCTGCTTCACTCAGATCTACGAGCGTTCTATCGCGCGCATAGAAGGCCTTGCTCGTCTCCTGGTTCTGGAAAAGCTTGCTGATACAGACGTTCGTTTCAACTTTATGGAATCTCGAAGGTCGCTCCGTGGTAGACCCAACCCCCTGCAACGGTACTACAGACGTAAGAGCAAGTACAAAGGCGACTTGAAGACAGATACCTCCATCAGAGGCCTAGAAATGAACGACTACGATGTGGCAACCCTCCATATACCTTATGGGCCTGGATGGGATGCCCGCCGTATCGATAAGCTCGTATATCAGACAGTGAGAAAATTATCGTACTTTGAGGGGCTACTTTGCTGACACCGAATCTCGTAGGATCTGGGAATGAATTGTATGATGTTTATTGTGTCTGTGGGAGGTGCTTGTTCACGATGTTTTCCAGCTCCATTCAACCCCAAAAACAAGAATCGTCGACTTCATCGTCACCCAGCGTTCTTCGGCACCATGGCAGAATGCCTTGAGGATTGTTGTGAGGTATGGCCCTCGCTTCATCGGCTTTGCACATCCGCTGATGCATCATACAGTTCTGCCCAGAACCTGTGGATGCCGATGAGCGAAAACTTCAAGAAGAGGAGGACGATACACACATCCGAGGCCGAATTGCGTGCGTCGTGTCAGTGATGTATTGCTGCAGCGTTCTCATCACCCTTCGACAGGTTCATCGAGGAAGATCCAGGACGCCAGAGCATGACAGGTAGCTTCAACCCCATCGACGTTGGGGAATGGAGTGCGCAGGTATACATTGGTGAAACGGACCACTTTTTCGCGGCCATCATAGCTCGGGATACAGATGCGATCTCCAAGTTGATTAAGAACAAGATCGACGTCAATCGTAGGGACCACGTTGGTCGAACTGCGCTTCATGTCTCCATCATCACTGGTGCACCAGATATCGCATGTCTTCTCATCGACGCCGATGCAAGGATCACCGCCAGGGTTGTTGACGGGCGAAGTGCACTTCACTTGGCTGCGCAGTATGATCATCCTCAGATCATTCGCAAGCTCTTGGAGAGGAGTGCGCGCAACAAGGCTGCTGCTGATATCGTACCCGAAGATGAGAACGCTGCCCCAGCCGCGGTGCGTGATTCGTCGGAAGATGATTGGACTTCTGCGGATGACGGTGTCATTTCGATGGAGTCGGACGAGGACCTTGGTGGAGATGAGGACGACAGCGGGGAGGAGGATCAAGAGGAGGACAGCGAAAACGAGGATGATGATGATGAGGAGGAGGACGGCGGCAGCAAAAACGGGGTTCGACGAACACGCAGGAAAGCGTTGAGTGCTGGGGAAGGGGCAAAGGAGGCTCAAGATTTCCTTGAGGACTCCGCCGACGAACCCGACATCCTAGATGTCAATCTAGCAGACTGGGACCTCGGATTCACCCCTCTAGCTCATGCAGTGATGACTGGTTCCCTTGCTGCTGTTGAAGAACTCCTGAAGGAGGGTGCCGATGCAACTGTCGTAAACACCGCCCGTGATGCTGCGTTCCATCCTCTCACACTGACGATCCTAAGGGAAGACGAGGACGAGGCCTGCAAGATTCTCGAACGACTGGTTGCGGCCGGCGCCTCGACCTCCACGGCAGATGACACAATGCGAACTATCTTCCACCGCGCTGTTGCTGCCGATAAGGTTAAACTTGTCTCAACGATCTTGGATTGCGATCCAAACGCAGCGTCCGTTCTCAACTTCCCTTCGTTTACCTGGCGCTCGGTTATCTTCCCTGTCGTCACTGCCATTAACCGGCGCCGCTACTCCATGCTCGCCACTCTACTTGCCTATGGAGTCAAGACCGCGTTTGTGGAAGAGGATGTCACGCGGCCCCTGGAAGCAATGTAAGCGATGTATTTTGTTCTTCGTCGCCAGTTGCTCTAACTGGTAGTAGGCCCCGCACGCAGCGTATGTCTTATACGGACGTCATTAACGAGGTCTACCTGCCTGTTGAAACTGCTCTCGCCCAACACGACGATGTCGTTCAGCTTCTCATTGCCCTGAATGTTGATTTCAATGTTGGACTGCGCCAATCTCTCCGATCATCCACTGATGCTCTTGGACGAAGAAGCATCCTCGACTGGATTCGGTTCGGAATTGCCTTTTTGTCGGAGAAGATCTCTTCCCATATTGAGCCGGACAATGCTCCTTTATCCGAGGTATCCGATGCTACTGGTTGGAAGAAACACCTCGCAGATCTTATTAGGGATGACAAGGTTAACACCGCTCAGGCTGCAGCTCAGGAGAACCAACATAGTCGCGACGACACCCTTCGGAAATATGAGGACAGTCACAGATACCTCGTTGATATCGAACGAGTGCTTGTTGACCGTGGGGCCAAGTCTTGGAACGACATTTACCCTGATAAGCCCTCAGAAGCAGAAAAACTCGACCATGGATCGCAAGCAAACAACGAGCAGGCGATTCCGAGTCTTCTCACATACTCGTTCCTGGCTGACTATTACTACTCAAGCGACATTGTTCCGAATCACGTTCGCCCTCTCTATGACGAACTCTATGAAGCGTGTTTTACTGGTGATAACAAGAAGATCGAAAAGCTCTGCCTTCCTCATGAGGATTCCAAAGGGATTTCTCCTCTCAACATATTCGTCCAAGTCGCATTTGAAAATCAAAGATGGGGAGAGCAGACAGGTGAGTGAGAATGTCACACCAAACCATACAAAGATCCAACTGTATGACAGGATACACGCCTCTCTTCGCTGCCATCAGTGGACGTCGATGGTCAACCGCGAAGCTGATTATGGCGATCGCTATCGCCCAATACAAACCGAGTGATGACGCTGTGGAGAAATTCAGTACGACGGGTCTCAGTTTAGAAGGTATGACTATTACAAACCTTCTGTATGCTAACCTATTGACGCGTTCTAGATGACGATGACAGCGACGATAGATCTGAGGACTCAGACGCTTCGGACGATACTGTGGCGCGGCCAGAAACTACCTTTGTTGACATCGCAAAGCGGCCTTCGGCGGTTGAAGTCGACATAGATCCGTCACGAATTCTTGATTGTGCAGAAATTTCCTGGCGCCACATTAAGGATGACCATTGGGTGCATCATAAAGGGAACTTGCTTTTCCGAGCCATTCACGACAATGATCTAGAGATGTTCACCAACGTTTCTGGCCTTTACCACACTGCAGCCATCCCCACACCCATCCAGGAACAACACTTGACTGCTATCTTGATTTACGACAGAGCCGAAATGCTGGACGACTTCATCCGCAAGACCGGCCGCGGCATTGCAATCCAGAAGGACGACTCTGACCAAGAAACCACAGCACGGAACGATAAGGAGAGGGTTTACTTGGGCCTCTCTGTCCACGGAAAGAAGAGAGCCGATCTGGCGAAGATGAACGATCCCAACGCCCACGTCCAACCCGTCGACACCCACGCACTGGTATGGAGGGCCGCGGACAAAGGCGCCAAATCTATCATCGAGTACCTCGCTGGGAACCGCCCGCTGGCAGCGTATCGTCACTACGCTTCGACTGGCGGGGATGACCGCGCTTACGAGCTTCGGCGCATTCCAAATCTAGAGGAGCTCCTCCCTCAGTGGCTCGGTTGGACGATATCCAATCTGGGCGACTCGCCCCTCATGGCGGCGATTTTGGGCGGGAAACTCGATGTGATCAAGACGTTATTCGCCAAGAAGGCGAAGTTTATGGCGTCGTGCCTACATGAGAGGTGTGTGCAGCCCACACCGTCGCAAGTGCAGCCCATGACGTGTTCTCTAGTATCAAATTCTCAGCGTACAATGCGCTCTTGTTGGCAGCTGACCAGGGCTGTGACAAGGATGTCGTCGATTTTTTGTTGGCCAAATCAGTTTCGCCGGCGGGCAATGACTCTGTGAGAGGGTAAGCACTGTTTATTCTCATGGTATACTATAGACCTCCATGGCTTATATCGGAATAGATGGAACATATATCACATCCTGTGCTCGCACAACTCTTTTGAGCTGGTCGAACATCTATTGGCTAAGCTGCCCTGGGATGTCAGTGAGGCCCTCCTCGCTCAGCAGTCGAAGGGACGCTTGAACACTGTGAGTGAACTGGTGTTGGTTTGAATAAATAATCTAATCGCAATTGTCTAGCCCCTTCACATAGCCGTCAAGGAAGGAGCCACCCGCACTGTCAAGCTCATCGTCAACTTTACAAAATCCACGCTCCTCCTGCGCGACATTGACGGATCCACACCGCTGCATTGTGCCGTACACCGAGGTTTCGCAGAGATATCAGAGATCATCATCAGAGCCGCGCCTCCGGACGCTTTGTACATGGAGAATGGCGTGGGCGAGACGCCGTTAGAAATGGCCGCCCTGCAACACAAGCTCGATCTCACAAGCAGATTTAAAACAGGGAGAACCTACCAAGATGTTGCCTCACTCAACATTCACCACGCGGACGAGAACCCTTGGCGCATCGAGCTTAACAAGCTGGAGGTGGAGCTCCCGAGGTTGCGTTCTACCATTGAGGAGCTCACGCAGGCAGAGAAGGTGGTTCGGGGCACGAAACTGGCTGACGAATTGGCTCGCTTTGTGGATATGATGGAAGAAAAGCTCAAGGCCAAGGAGGCAGAAGAAAAAGCTAGGGCTGTTGTAGTGAAGGAGGAAGACGGGCACCGCAAAGACCATTGCGATCGGAAGCGCACGCTGGAGGTTGTATCTCAGGCGGTGGCGGCGACTCCGGGACAACGGCTGCTGGTGCATCTTGTCGACGTCCAGCGGTCCGTTCACGGCAATTTGGCTAGATATGTGAAGGAGAAGGCAGGTGTGGAGGAGCACAATGATGGTGATGGATTGGGTAAGGAAGGGAACACGGAGACCAAAGAACGCAAGGGAAGTTTGGTGTTGTCGAGGATCAACATCCTTCCTGACACTCGTTAATCATTAATGGCGAGTATTTTGCGGAGACGCGGACTATAATGTACAACAATGTAACTCGCTTCTCATACTGGTGACACTCACTAGTCCAGGATGACTTGGATCTCGTTTATACTTTTACTTTTGTCGGACGAGAATATGTCGGCCCCAGATGCCAGGGAATCAATGAGCAACGACAGCTTCGAGGTTCCCAAATTCGGTTCCTAGTCATTCTGGTGTAAGTACTTGTCTCTCCAAATCTCCCAACGAAAAAGTCAACGGACGCACCTTGCGTATCTCCTCAAGATCCTCCTTGAACCCATCTGCGACAGACGCCATCCAAAACTTCCTAAATTTTTCTTTCATGATCTGCTCCTGTGATTCTTCCTTTACGGCGTCTGACGACGGTAGGAACGCTGGAATTTCTGTGGGCGGAGGCGAAGGGGATGGTGATGTGCGGCGCACTGGTCGCGTTTTACTCGTCACTACCGGTTGGCGTGAGCGTGGCGTAGGCGCAGTTGAAACGGTGGCTTCAGGTTCCGACTCTGAGTCGGAAGAGTCGGAAGAAGACTCTGAAGACGATGATTCCGATGAAGAGGATTTCTGGGATTCAGGTAACTTCGTCTGGACGGGTTTCGGTGGTTGGGGCTGTTCCGATTCCGATTCTGACGACGAGGATGAAGATGAGGAAGAGGACTCTGATGCCGCTCTTCTCTTGCGTTTCCGTACGCGTTTCCTTGGAGCAGGCCTGGCTTGACCTGGAGGCATCGTTGTGGCGTTGAGAGGAGATGAAAAGACTCGAAAAAAAGTAGACAACGTGACGTGTGTAGACCCTAATTGAAGGTTAGGGTCAAACAAATTTTATCAGGATCCTTCACCTTGTGTGGTACCCATCGCATCCTTATCCTTATACGCCATGACAGAGAAGGTTGTTGGAATTCTTGGTAAGTGTACGTCTTTGAAGCCATTCCTCACATCAAAAATACTCAATGTTGCTTTAGGCACTATGGATTCGTAATTCAGGCGATTTGCATACAAACTGTACCATAGGTGGCGGCCAGTTGGGTCGCATGCTGGGCGCATCAGCATCGCTTCTTAACGTGAAAGTCGTGATTCTAGACGTCGGGGAGACAGGACCTGCAAAACAAGTCATCGCCCCTGTATCCTCAGATCACGCCCATGTGGACGGCTCGTTTGCAAATCCTGACAAGATTCGGGAACTCGCAGACAAGGTTGATGTCCTGACCGTCGAAATAGAGCACGTCGATGTCAAGGCACTGGAAAATATTCAGGCGATTTCTCGTCAGACTCCTCTCGCCATCCACCCCAGCCCGTTCACGATCCATACAATCCAAGACAAGTTCAGACAAAAGGAACACCTGGCGTCACACGGCTCTCCGATCTCTGAGTTCCTCCCCGTCGACTCGACTGAAGAATCTGTTCGCTCTGCCGCTGTACAGCTGTGTCTACCGATGATGTTGAAGAGCCGTACTTTGGCGTACGATGGGCGGGGAAACTTTGTCGTCCGGGAGATTACGCAGATCCCGGAAGCCATCTCAGCACTAGGGAACCGTCCTCTTTATGCCGAGAAGTGGGTTCCTTTCATCAAAGAAATCGCTGTCATGGTCGTGCGAACGGTCGACGGTGAAGTGCAATCGTATCCTGCTGTAGAGACCGTTCACAAAGACAACATTTGCCATCTGGTGTTCGCTCCTCTACGTGGCCGGGATCCTACACTGGCTCAGCGTGTGCGCGCCGTTGCAGAAGCTGCAGTGAAGACATTTACAGGAGCCGGAATCTTTGGCGTCGAGATGTTCCTTATGCAGGATGGTCAGCAGTTTGAATATCCTGGTAAATCGCTACTAATATACCAACTAGGTGGCTTGTACATCAATGAGATCGCCCCCCGCCCGCACAATTCTGGCCATTATACGATTGAGGCCTGCGAGACCTCTCAATATGAGAATCATCTTCGCGCCATCCTTGGCCTACCTCTGGGATCCACCGCTCTCAAAGTTCCTTCTTCCGTCATGCTGAACCTGATCGGCTACTCTTCGTCCATCGACGAGATAACCTCGACCGTGAAAGTTGCTCTCGGCGTTCCCGGCGCAGCCGTCCATCTCTACGGGAAGTCCGAGTGCCGCAAAGGCCGCAAGATGGGGCACATCACACTCGTCGCAGAGTCAGATGCTCAACTACGCGCACGCCTGCGTCCTCTCCTCGAATCTCTCCCCTCGAGCACCCTAGCGGAAACCAACCTGTACGCGCCCCCCGTGACCACCCCCGGGTCCGGTTTCTCGGACCCGCAGCCCCTTGTAGGCATAATCATGGGTTCAGATTCGGACCTACCGGTTATGCTCCCCGCGGCGCGCATCCTCGACCGGTTCCGTATCCCCTACGAACTCACTATCGTCTCCGCGCACCGCACACCGGATAGGCTTGTTGAGTACGCACGCTCGGCGTCCACGCGCGGCCTCCGCACCATCATCGCGGGTGCCGGTGGCGCGGCGCATCTACCTGGGATGGTGGCGTCAAAGACCGCTCTGCCCGTCATCGGCGTGCCCGTTAAGGGCAGTGTGTTGGACGGTGTGGACTCTCTCCACAGCATTGTGCAGATGCCGGTGAGTGTCGCATTTTATTGTTGGTCGCCGGTCGGCACGCGTTGGGAGTGGGCTTGGCTGGCGCGCTGGCGCGCCACTCCAGCATTTGACTTACGAATGGTTGTTCTTTTTCCAGCGCGGTATCCCAGTGGCTACTGTCGCCATTAACAACAGCACGAACGCGGGGCTGCTTGCTGTGCGTATCCTTGCTGCGGGGAACCCTGCGCTGATCACGGCTATGGATGAGTATTTGGCGGGTTTGGAGAACGAGGTCATGGGTAAGGTGAAGACGCTAGAGGAGGTGGGCTGGGAAAAGTACGAGGTAAAGCGTACATGAGGCACTGGTACAATGGGGTAGCATCTTTATTTTTGGCTTGGGACTGGGTGAATTGGAAGATGGCTGGCGATCCGGTGTAGAGGGGTGCGATGGATCTGAGCGCACGACGGGGGTGTTTGGCTTTACAGGAGTTGCGGTAGTGGTCATGTACAGGGACGTGGAGCGTATTGCGCGCAATGAACCCACGACTGAGTTCACAGTAGGGTCAGGTCCTGGTCAAAAATTTGACATGGGATTCCTCAGTGGGTCCGCGTGCGGCTGGGACTTGAATTAGTCCTTGCCCGAAACTTAAAGTGTGCTGGAGCGTGACAGGGGCTTTGGCGTCGCATTGGTGTCAATGGTGAACTCGACAGCGTGCCCTCGCGATCACCTACTCAATGTGGCGGTCGAGTATTAAATGCTTCTGTTCTGTCGCCTTCATTTGGGATTGGAGCTTCAACGTTCAACATTCGCACTGAATTTTCTACACTATAGTACAAGAAAAAACTATGCAATCTCATCCATTCCTATTCAATCGTCATCGTTCGACAATACACCGACCTCAACAGCATCATCGCCAATGTCATCGTCATCTCCGGCCTCGAACGATGACGAGCCATCCTGTGCGCCAATTCTTGAAGGACCATGTGCCTTGACCCAATGGAAAGTACCCTGCCCTCGCACCCAAGTAGGTTTCATCTGCTTCACGGCGTTGATATATCCCTCGC
>JABCKJ010000442.1:0-16391 GCA_018850815.1 Asterophora lycoperdoides
AAAGAAGGTAAACCACACGTTAGGGTTACTTTCGTTACATTTGATCTAATCCGACAAGTGCCAACAATTATGCAAACGGCTGTAAACCCTAGCCCGAAGGGCCAAGCTTTGACTGAGTACTTACAGTAAGCCCACACAGAATTTGAGGACCGTCAGCGTAACCTGTCGGCAGAAGTCGATAGATGAACGCTACTAAGATCTACGATGCGGAAGGCAGAAAGAATAGCCCCAGAGCCCATCAAGTCACTGTCCTCGCCGCTCAAATACACTGCCTCATACATTAGCCGAATCGTTTGCACCCGAGATTTGAAACAACTATGAGGTCGTACGGGAACGATGATTTCTCACTGGTTGACAGAGAATTTAGCGTGAGTGAAGAAAGCGAGTGCAACGACGGTCGTGGACTCGTGGTGGAGGTGAACGTGAAACGTTCTTCCTCCCGGTCATGGATTTGAACACAGCAGATCGACTTTGGCATGATGCCAATGATGCCATGCGGACGCGCGGCTACGCCGCCGCCTACTACGCGCGGAGGCAAGTCTATTTTAAGTACTCACAACGGAGAACAACATAGACCGTGGGTTACTGCGCCGCGCTGCGGCCACGTTCTGGCTCGCGTTTCCGACTTGAAGCTTCAGTCATATTGAATCATATGATGAATCAGTAATCGCCCTCAGAACACGAAGAATTCTCTATAAAGCCCTAGTACACGGAATCTTGTACCTCACTGCTCACCTCCGAGTCACTCTCAATCTGACCAAGCCACAGATTAACACTTCAACATGAACATCTTTGTCATTGGTGGATCTCGCAACATTGGCTACTTTGCTTCGTTGCGATTCCTTGGTGCGTGCAAATCGTTCGGTTATGGAACGATATTCATTGTGCCTGTAGAGGCAGGACATACTGTGACGTTTTTGCTTCGAAATCCATCGTTATTCGACAACGACGCAGATATCCAGCAGTACATCAAATCGAATAAGGCCCATCTCGTAAAGGGCGATGCGCTTGTCCGAGAGGATGTACAAGCAGGTTGGGAGGCTACTGTAAACACTTCCTCCTCGGGGACGGTCGATCTTCTTCTCTTCACAGTTGGTAAGTTGCAACAATCTATTCCACCTTCCATCACAGTAAACTCACAAAAATCAGGCGGCATCCCGAAATTCCACCTCCTCAAAGGCGCCGTGATCTCCCCTCCAAACCTCGTTACCCAGTCCCTCCTAAACGCGCTGTCTACCCTCCCCACACCCCGCCCACGAATCATCACTATCTCCTCAACAGGCCTCACCCGCACCTCGCATGCCTCCCTTCCTCTTCTCCTCAAGCCCTTGTACGGATACCTCCTTGCCTGCCCGCACCGCGACAAAGTCGGCGCCGAGCGCGTCGTGTCGCATGTCGCAGGCTGGACGTGGAACACCAAAGATGATGGGGAACCGGTGGCGGAGGTGCTAGATGTAGAAGGCCAGTGGCGGACCCTGGACGGGCTGCCGGCTGAAGGGACGCTGAAGGAAAATGTGTTGGTCATCCGACCGGCGCTGTTGACAGATGGTGAATGTCTGGCGGAGACAGAAAAGGGGAAGAAGTATCGAGTTAGTGAAGAAGAGCTTGGTGGGTGGACAGTGTCGAGAAAGGACGTAGCGCACTTTGTGGCGGATGCGGCGCTGAACCGATGGGACGAGTTCAAGGGGAAGCGGGTCAGTATTGCGTACTAGGGTGGTCGTGGCGTTACATAGCCTTCCACCGGTTACCATACATATATCGTTGTCTATTTTTTTAGTATCACGCCACCAACAAATATCTAATGAACTTGAAGCCCTAGCTCCACTGTTGAACGTTGAACGTTTAGTCATTTGTGTGCCAATGGTCGGTGACTCCTGAATGCAATTGTCTGGCTGAGCAGTTGGCTCTCTGCGGTGTTCTACTACAGGCCGAAAAGAAAGGCAAAAGCGTCAGAGACACAGTTACATCCAAGTCGGCCTTATGTTATTCAGGTTGTGAGAATCATTTTGATGAAAACGAGGCGCAACAATATGATATTGAATAGACATGCAAGGTAGTAAAAATTTAGCGAGTGGGTAAGTAAAGCAACATGCTCAGTCATCGTACTGCGGGCAATTTATTTCAGCACGGGCATCAGAACGAGCATTCAAAGAGACATACCACAATGTGGAGGGAACCAGGCCATGGGCTGGTGGTGCCGTTGCGATGAACAAAGAAGTCGGTTTCCGTCTCGTGAAGGGTCTCTGAGAAGCCATGCAGCTTGCCAGCGTCGCCAGGTGCACGTCGGACGTTCTTGAGACTGAAGACAACCTTGACGATTTCAGCGATTGTCTGCTGGGAGTAGGTCACTCCTGGGCAAACGTGGAAGCCCAGGCCGTTGAGGTTGGCCCAAGCCGCGGAAGGTCGGCTCGGGTTCACAGCGGTCGGGTCCGGGAACTCCAAGGGCTGTGTGAAAGAATGGTTGGTATGTAAGAGCCCCTACAGATAGTTGTACGACATACGTTAAGATGGGCGTTCTTGAAGCTACCGCGAATACGATCTCCCTTCTTGATATCGAGGGGAGGAAGACCAGGGCCTTGGGAAATTTGGGTGTCGACGAGAGACTCCCTCCAGAGACCAGGGAACTGGGGCTTAAGACCTATTGATTTTCGGGGAAGTTTCAGAGATATCGACTTCTTATCGTAGTAGGAGTGGTGGACGCACGCATTGCCTCAGAAACGTATCCACGCAACAACGCGGCGCTTTCTGTATCGTTTTTCTGCACCAACTCGATGATGTGTTGCCTTTCTTTGGCCCTGGCGTCATCGAGGTAGAAGTTGACGACGTTGACAGCCCCATGGGCCCAATTGACTGATGCGCCAACCGCGACGCCGAGGATGTTCCCAAGAAGTTCGTCGATGGGCCGTCCAGTGGCCGCCAGCCTGTTCAGGAAAGCATAATACGGCTTGGCGTCGGCCGGCCAGATATACGACGCAGCTCCAGCGGCCAATTTACCTAGGAAGCCCTGCAATGCGAATTAGCCGGATGTGAAAGTGATGTAAGGAGCGACTTGCCGAGGCCGCGGAGGGGTACACTTCTAGGATGGACTTTGCGGAAAGCGCTCCAATAATTGTTCCGGCTTGCACAGCAGCCTCGTGAAGAGCGAAGCTTGTCTCTGGCTCATCGAATGCGAGGAAAGTGACCCTGTGTAATCATCAGCACCGAGCAGGTAGTGATACACATTCATGTGGGACATACGTGAACTAGATAAAAACCGCTCATCAGCACAGTTATGACGAGGGATTATCAACAATGCTTACAAGTGTGGCGAGCATGTCGAAGAACTCGTTTTCAGTGTAGATGCCCGAGGGGTTGTCCTTTGTCTTCAGCGGGATTCCAGTCTTGATTGCACACAACGTTAGATGATTTCGAATATCAACCATTCGAGAGACACACAAGTTTATCAGCGGCGATGTGGGCAGCGACTGCGTTGATAACATCCTTGACGACGTCGACATAGTTTCCGCGGACGTTGGTGTACCTGGATCGTATTAAGATAATAGAATGAGCGGGGAGGGATGGTTCACTCACTTCCACGACTTCTCCTGGATCTTGGCCTGGGTGGCTGCGGCTACCCAGGCGGCGTGCTGATTCAGGGATTCCTTCTCAGGGAACAGCGCATGAAGAACCATCGCCTTGTCTTTATCGTGCCTGTTGGAAAAAAGAGGTGAGCTGTGTCGCAGAGCAGAAGAGTGAAATAGTTACTGGGCGGCTTCGTCAAACATAAGGGGCGAACCATAGCCGTACTTCTCATAGATGACCTTGAACTTGGTCGGATCGCTGAAGACGGCCTTTATGCCGGTGAAGGTATTCAAGACCTTCGGGACAGGGAGTGCTTGCGGCTTGTCAAAGGTGTACTTCTCCGTGAGGCCTTGACGCGCCAAGCTGGTCTTCATTTTCGAGGGCGTGAAGAAAGGGAAGAGGGAGTAGACGGAGTTCTGTGATAGACAGGGTTAGTTGAGAGGAGGCAACGTGCATCATCCATGGGAAGGCACGTACCCAGGGGAAGTGGCGAGGGAGATGGCGAAGGAGAAGCTTGGGAACTGCGAAGTGTACCACGATCAGTTCCTGGTCAAGACTTGCAAATTAAGAACGCACTTATGCCACCCTGGGCGCCGTTATGCATATCACGCTGGCAATCGTAGAATCCCCAGGTAGTGAGATTGATAGCTATCGTGCATGTCAGTACTTTGCCCCGTTTACCTAACGAATAACTCACGAGTGAATTCGCTAGTATAAAACCTGTCTCCACGAACCAGCGCAATAGCATCGCCGAGAACACCACGTGTGGTCTAAATTGAAATGAGGACATGGCAGGGCACTCGAAGGATGGGCAATATACCGTGTAACCGCAGGCGAAACGCGAGCCATCGGTCAGAGGCATGGTTGATTCAGCCTGCAAACCCGTCTGTAAAGATGAAAAGGAGGTCAATAAACGGCTTGACCAACAAATCGCAGCTTCAACATACATAAAGCTCCAAATTGTCTACATGGCCGTAAAGGCGGCGTGCAGCCGACTTGGGTGCAAGAATCAGCGTAGACTAATGGCTTAGGTGTAATGATACATACAGCGATTTCTGGATCAGGGTTCCAGTCCTCGAACTTCTCGAATGCTATGCAATGCATCAGATAACCACAAACGGGGAGTTGTATGAGCAGGCCGGGAAGACTCACGTTTCAAGCCGAGGAACTTCCTAAACTCGTTCATTGTACACACTCCCCAAGCTCTGGACTGTTCAATGCCCATGATTTCGACGAGCCGCAGTACCTCGGGTGTTCCGCGTCCGCGGAAAGCCCCAGCCGGGTTCTCTGTTGCGGTCTGCAGAACCTCCGCAAGGTCGTCATCGGAGAATCTGCCGTCTGCGCCACGTTTGAGGCTAGATAGGTCCAAATGAGTAGAATTTCAGAGGGATTTCAGAGGACTACATACCCCGCAAATGTGCGTTCAGCCGGATTAGCAGCGACGGCATCGAAGACCTTCGCAATAGTTGCAATGTCGGCCAACGATAGCTGATCGCACATGTCAGGAAGGATCAACCACAGCGAGGTTGCGGAGTAGGTACCTGATCAAAAGGTTTGCCACCGAAGGCACCGTTAAATACATCCTCCGTCCATTTCTGGTCACGGGCAGACGTCGTAGCATGCCACTAAACGCCGAGAAGATCAATTGAGGATGAGAGTGCATATAAAAGAGGCAAACGTACACGGTACAGGATGTTGAACTCAACGCTGACATGGTTTCCCTGTCCTCGTTCGACCTTGAGGTCCTTTCCTTGAATAACCTACATGCCAAAATGAGTCAGCAACTCAAAGACAGTGCCTAAAATACGTACATCAAACGCATTCATATTCCAGTTCAACCCTTCAGAAGAACCAAGAAAACCGGCCACGTAATCGCCCATGATAGCGCTCATGAAATAGCCGCAGCTGCGGACAGACGTGAATAAGTAGCCGATCGACAGGAACAAGAAGTGGAGAAACGAACTTGACGAGCCTGGCAGTCTGGAAAATTTGCTCGTCCTGCAATGCTCGCTTGTCGGCGTCAGCTGGAGGAGGGTCGGACCACAGTTTACGCTCGTTGATCTTGAGGATCTTCTCAGCGATGTACTATTCGTCGTGAATTGTTAGGCCATGCAAGGATTGAAAAGGGAAGAAATTTTTGACATTATGATTGCGGCTGAAAAGGACCAAAAGGACGCTGGTCGCAGGAGGCAAGAAAAGCAGACGCTCTTCTGAGAATGTGTCAGGGTAGAGAAGTCCACGACCTTCCGCCTTGTTTCGCACTTTGTCTTGCGCCGCTTGGCCTATCGAAACCATGAGAACAGATCAAGGACGGGGAAACGAAAGACACTTACTATCGCCATAAAGCGGGCTCAGGTCAAGGTAAGAGCTGGCATTATTGATGTGGATGTTCCTGTGATCTGTCCTAAACAAGGAGTGCGTGACGATTGCAGCGAACGCGAATATCAAGCTCGACATTCCACCAGAATGGTTGACAAACTGTACTCATCGTTTGTCAAGAAGCAAATGGAATGAAATCGACTCTACTCACCCCCTTCCTCTTCAAAATGGAGTCAAAGATCAATCCGGGATCGGGCAGAGAGCTTCTGGGCAGACCTGCCCTTCCTTGAACGCTTCTGGCGTAGGGGGTTCCGGCACGACCTACGTCAGGATTACTCAGGTTGTTTCCCCCACCATCAGCTTGACGGAAAGAATGAGTAGGCCCGAGATACGATGCAGGTGGGTGAGGTACGGTGTTGTACAGCGTGTTGATGACAGTGTTGTTCAGCTTCTTCGCGAGGTCAGAGTGAGGATCGAGGCGCGCAAGAATACCAAGGCCAGTCGCAAACTATGATGGATTAGCTCCTGACGACGGACAAGAAAATATAGTCCACTCACAGCTCCCTTGCGATCATCGACGGCGGTGGGGTGCGCAGCCGCATCGAAAAATGCGTCCTGTAAATCATTTGTATGAAGAGCAAAATGTAACAATGGCGTTACATACTATATCCTTGGGATTCGGTACATAGGCCCCTTTAGATTTGAAAGTCTGCACCTGTCGAGCGGAATGAGTTTTATGAATACGTTCAGAAGATATTGTTCAGAGAATTCACTTTGTTAACCAAGTTTGTCACGGCGGAATGTCCTTCTCGCTTGTCTGCAGGATCGGTGGTAATCTGCCAGTCATAGTATCCGGTCGGTGCATCAGGCGGAGGGCGATTCTTCAAGAAGATAGCGTCCGCTCCCAGAGAGAGAGCCTGTGCAGCAGAAATATCGGCCATGATAAAACACAAGTGATGAGCGAGGAGAGAATGGAGAATGGAGTTCTATGTTCTCTTATAAAGCTGGAATTACGGCTAAGAGGAGCATATTCCCGAGACATATGGAATTGAAAGACAGAAACGATGGGAAATCTGTTGTTATTTCGCCGACGGTCCAGAACAGACTTCACAGGACTGTTGAAAAAGAACTTGACACAACTTGACAGCTCAATGGCACCGCAATCGGGGCGAAAACGACGCCGTCGCTTCGACGCAGTAGTACTGGTGTGGCTATGAAGGCATCGTAGTCCAGGTGGTGCAGCTTTCGATACCACTTGAAATCATCCCGAGGAGTGAGAGCAATCGCACTTGGTCCCTTGAACTTGGTTCGGTGTACAAGAACAGTCGTAAAGAATAGAGAAGATCTTCGTCGGTGATAGATCCACGTCGTCTAGTGTCACAAGGAAACCAGATGTTATTTTTGGACCTTGAGAAAGTCAAAAGCCATGGCAGTCGAATGGATTCGAAGTCACTTGAGCCCTAAGTAAGTACATACCTGCGTTGAAACCTATGATTCTGATGAAACGCGATTGATTTGCCTGCCCTGCGGCACTGAATTTTCCAAAGTCCGATTCAAGGTCCGGGAACAGTTCATCCTGTCATCAGCTGGCAGCCAATGAGAATGCTGTCATTTCTGCAGTATGACATTTCCTATGTCGAACCTTCTTCCGCCAACACAATACTGTGTCAAACCTGGAGGAACGATCTATACGGTTACGTAGTTACTCTTGTCAACGTCCACACTCTCTCCATCTGGAACCCGGTGGAATGTCCTCACCGAAATTCTGAGATCAAATCTGGCGGAAAACGTGTTCCTCCATCATCACGGGAAGACTTGGCAGACAGAATGAAGGAATGACTGACTGCGCATCATACATCGACGTAAACCGAACATGTCTTTTCCCTCGTTTTCAAGGGGTACATAACTGTACGGCAGGCAGCTACTTGTTGTTCGAGTTACCCATCATCCCAGCGTTGGACTTCCCATGGCGTCACCCGAATCCCCCGTGAATCATGCTGCTGAAGAATCTTTTGCCTCTGTCTTGAGTGATACCACTGTAGCAGATTCTCCTCCGGACTCTACTTTCATTAGTTCAGAGTTGCCGAAATCGATCCCCCCTTCAAGTCCCGCCCGGACATTGATTCTCTGCTTCGATGGAACGGGAGACCAGTGAGCACCTCATTTACTTGTGTTGAAGACACCATTCACCTCTGTGGCCCGTAGGTTCGACGACGATGTAAGTACCTTGATATTGATGCAAGTCCAGAAATTGAAATCCTGTTTTAGAACTCGAATGTTGTGGAATTCTTCACTGCTCTCAAGAAAGACGACAGAGACAAACAAATGGTTTATTACCAGGTAGGGCCTGTCCTTCGATTCAATGATTGTTGACCCTCCAACTTCATTCTAGGCCGGCATAGGAACGTACACGTCCCCTCAGATAGCGACTCCTTTTATGTCGAAGATCTCCAAGGTCAGCGTCGATAGTGTTTAATCTCGCTTTCTCTGTTGAAGTATCCATCTCAGAGTCTTGACGAAGCCATCGCATGGAATTTGTCCGCGCACGTCATGGGTAAGGAACAATTTTTCCGTTCATATTCCTTGTGTCGATCAACGAGCTCTGTGATCAGATGGATACGAATTCCTCATGCAAAACTGTACGTTGGAGGCTCAACCCACGTATCCATTTCATTCTAAACTCGTTTGACCAGACAAGGCTGGGGATCGCATCTGCCTTTTCGGCTTTTCTCGTGGCGCTTATACAGCTAGAGGTCTTGCTGGGATGATTCACAAGGTACGGCTTCTGCCCTTCTTATTTTGTGTCACCAGATATTGAGCTATTTTAGGTGGGCTTGCTGCCAGCCTGCAATCACCAACAAGTCCCTTTCGCATATAAGATGTACAAGCGCGTCGACGACCTCGGCTGGAAGCAATCGAACGCTTTCAAGAAGGCGTTCTCTGTCGACGTTCCTATCGAGTTTATTGGCGTTTGGTACGCGCGATGCTTGCCTCATGCTCTTCTTTTCGTCTTACCCACAACGGTAGGGACACTGTCAATTCTGTTGGTCTCATCCCCCGGCGCCTTCCGTTCACAACTTCCAACACTATCGTTCGTACCTTCCGGCACGCAGTCGCGCTTGACGAACGCCGCGCCAAGTTCAAGGCGAACCTCTGGAATCGACCCACCCCCCAAGAGGCTACGCTCGGCATCGATGGTCAAAAGCCTGACGCACCGCCGGTGCCCAGGAGACAGACCGAGCTGAAGAAGAGAAAGCCCACTCGTGAAAATACCCTTCGGGTGAATGAGCAGAAATATTCGGGTACCAGTGATCGCCCCACGGACATTGAAGAGGTACGTCGCCATGCTGATGTACACCTCGATCCTTCAATTTTTGACCTCCAATTGTAGGTCTGGTTCGCGGGATGTCATTGCGGTAAGTGTCTACAGCTAATTAGCTTTCCTCGTGCTCACGATGCATGTCGCAGATGTCGGTGGCGGTTCAGTTGAAAATGATACTCCCCACAGTCTCGCTCGCATTGCCCTCCGTTGGATGATTCGCGAGTGCTTCAAAGCCGATACCGGAATCACCTTCATTTCCGAAGACCTTCGCAACCTAGGGCTTGATCCTGCCAACTTGTATCCCTACGTACTGCCCCGCCCGCCCCCGCTGCCACTCGCCGGCGCACAAATCCAACACATCCCATCCCCTGAGACGCAGAAACTCCAGCACTTCGCCGATGTCGACAATCTTGTCCAGGTATACAAATCGGAGGAGGAACACGAGATTCTCGATGCACTGTCGCCCATCTACGACCAACTGAGCCTAAAATGGGGATGGTGGGCACTCGAGCTTCTTCCCGTGAAGCAGCGCTATCAGAAGAGCGACAATACATGGGAGTCGTCTCATGCATGGAACCTCGGGCAGGGGCGCTTCATCCCGAAGCAGAAGAAAAGCGTTATTAAGATCCATCGCAGCGTCAAGATACGGATGGATGCGCAGTACCCAGACGGCACGAAGTACACACCCAAGGCGTCTTTCGCAACTGCGCTCGCTCATGGGAATGTACAATGGGTTGACTGATACCAACGGCACGAGTCAATGTATATGTATATAGGCCTCATTATTCATGTACGTTACGGCAGGAATGCACACAGGACATACGGGAATGTTTTCTTCATGAAACGGTTTGATGCGCCTCGATAGTAGACACCGACTCTGGAGAAAGACCACAGAAATTCAGGCTCCCATGGCATACGGTTGCCTATAGGATCCAATATCATGGGTAACAGAGCAGTCAATTACAGTACCCTGTAGTATCGTGATCTTGATTGAACACAGTAGCTTAGCATGTGCGAGAGGTGGAAGCTGAGCTCTTACACGGCTTCAATCCAAACTCCTTGACATATGTTTGGGAAGATTGGCCCCCGGGGCGCTCAAACCTCGCATGTATGGTCGGCGTGCCGTTCTCGGTGGCATACTTTTGACAACGGCGATCACAAACTGGTTAACATGTCCAACATCACACGAAGGCTGCTGGACATCCCGAAGAGGCGGAATTCTTACTTGCCGGCCATGAGTCGAGTTCGTCGTGGAAGATCGCGGGCACCCGCCCCTTCACATGGCAGTGGTCGCGACTCGCGAACCACATGATTTCCAATGGGGAAGTCCACATTTGTTAAAGTTCACATGAGAAGAACCAATCTGCTTGGACAAACGCGAAAGAGGATGTGGCTTCGATGCCTTGGAAGAAGTTGTCCCTTTTGTTCGGGCTCCTGGACTCTGGGAACATATGCAAGGTCACGACGATGAATGGAAAACGAAAACGACAAGCTTAGATGCCTCCAGCTAGCTCTAGCCCGTCTCCAGCTCCAAAATCTTAATATCTATCACATGGAGAGTCTGCCAGATCATGCCACCGAGATCCTATGTACATCCCAGTTTCATGCTTACCCACAGTAAAAGACCAAGTGGCGCTGCAGTGACAATTTCAATTCGCGAAAGACCCAGGCGGCTTCAAAGCTGGCGGTGTCGCTCTTGTGGCGCGGTCAACCCTTAAGCATCTGCGCACTGCAGTCAGTCAGTACCTCTGGACAATGCCAATGATACATTGTAATTCATTCAACGCACTTGGCCCGTACTAATTCCTTGTACCCTGCACACCGAATGAACACGCACAGCGCCATCGCATTCTCAATCAAGGGTGGTGCCCGCGCCGGACTGGCGCCCTCTGGTCTTGTTCTTCTAGTACAAGCTCAACCACTCTCGACTTCCCTTTCAAAAACGCCATCACGAGTGACATTCCAGCAGAGGTCATGAAGGGAAGACGTATTGCGAGGCCAGTGCCTTCACGATCTTTGCTAAGATTCTGTGGAGTTCAAAGTGATCAAGAGCATACATATGGAGAGAAAAGCCAGCGTAAATTGAAAGCGTTATGGAAAATGATGAAGAGAAGTAAATAACTATGCGCGAATGGTCGGGATGATGCGTGCGGTCAACGGAAGGCTCACTCATGGATCAGCCACCTCAGGTCTCTCAGCTGTGTGAGGCGACTTGCCTGCCATGGGATCTTGATGATATGCACCAGGAACGAGCTGCACGGGCATATAAACCGGAGACAGTACATGCCCGGCCTCCCCAGAACCGTTCGACTGCGCCGGAGACTGAATCACGTAGACGGGCGGTGATGGTGGTGCTGGTTGGTACTGAGCATAACCGCGCGGGTAGGCTTCAGTGCGGTGCGCTCGTGGGCCACGTGGGGTCTGAGAATGTGCACGCTGAGGAGGCTGTGGCGAGAACGCGGGGTACTGGTACGAGTATGGGTAGGGAAAGGGGTATACCGCAGGGATGATAGGGCTAGCAGTATGTTGCTGCTGCATCTCTACGGTCGAAATCGTGTTCCGGCGACGGTGGGAACGGTGTTCGTAGCTGCGGGGCGTATTTTCACCGCTCGATCGGTGTCTATGTTCACGGTGGTGGCGATCGTGGTGACGATGTCTATGGTGGTCGGATGGACGACGCCTCGTGCGTGCACTTGCAGGGGACGTCAGAGGCGTGTACGATGTCCCAGTGCTGGCCCGGCGTGAACGAGTACCTGAGCTGAGCAAGTCAACCTCGCCGTTACCAGGCTTTGCAGAGAGGACTGCGCCTGGTGTGCCTCGGTACCATGAGGCCATAGGCTTTTTAGAGGCACCCCGACGCTCTCCATGCGGCCTGCCATGGCCACGTGGCCGATAGTCAGTAGTGACCCGCTCGGGGGCGATCCACGGTAGGTGGTACAGGTCAAGGAAGAAGCGCTTCACAGGGTTGAGCTCGGATGAGAATGATGGTTCCGACGTGAGTGACGTAGCGCGCGTTCTGGGCGATGACGATAAGGTCATTTTGCGATAGTCGGGCGTGGGATGCGGGTGGGCAAGTACTGGGCTTGGTAATGGCTGTTCAACAGGCATTGGTGAGCTCGGCTGCTGCTGATGACTGTCTGCCCGCCGATTTGGAGTCGGCGCGGGGAGAGGTAGAGGCGGTCCATCGATTGGATAATCCTCCTGACCAGGAAGGTGATATATGGTCACAGTGTTGGCGTTCCGCGGGGACTGTACGAGATTTTCGGTGAACTGCGGAGGAGCCGTAGGAGGATTCTGACTCTGAGTGTCCGCGAGGTTCTCCTGCGCAACCACCTCTTCAGATGGTGGGGTTATACGAAAACTGGGATTACGACGACGTTGGCTCAGAGATGGGCCGACAATGAGTGGCCGTGGCTCTTCGGCAGGGGCGGGGAAAGGAACAGGCATTTCCATGGCCACGACGTAGCGCGCGTTTGATGGCCCGGCGACTGGCGTAGGTGGATTAGACACGTAGAGCGGAAGCGTATTTCCGGTCGTCATGCCTGTCGCACTTGTTACAGTGCCTCCACTTCCAAAGGTACCTCGTCTAGAGAACTTCCGTTTTTCTCCGGACCCATACTTCATGACTACCCTCGGAAGTCTTCTTAGGCCATTGAAAAAGCCTCCCACGAACGATCGCCCCTCCCCTCCCGCGTTTGGAACTGTCGGAGCTGGCCTCGGGATTCTGCCTCGACCAAGGCCCTCCGTCAGGTATCCTGTTGCCATTCCTGGACCGTTCGGGTCGATGGTCATGTACTCTTCGTCGTCGCCATCCTCCGGAGGATCGGGGTTGGTGGCTTGGAGAACCTGGGATTGGCGATGTGACTGGATCTGGGGGTCAGGGAGAGGACGCAGAGTCCGCGTCGGAGTAGGGGTTCGCGTCGGAGTAGGAATGGAAATAGTCTGCTCGGGCGGCGGTGGAGGATTCTGTTGGTTGGCGCGGACCCATGATTGGGTGCTAGCATGGCTATAGTGTGAGCCGCGAGTGATGGAGCGAGCGATGGCGTCGCCACCACTACGGAATGAAGGTTCTCGACTAGTACCAGCCATGCGTAGAAGAAAGCTGATGGAAGTATGAGAGAAGACGAAGGGTATGTCAACGTGCGAAGGAAAGGTGGTGGACCACTTCGGCTGATAAACCTGGCATGGAGCTCACACACGTGTTCGAGGGCAAAAACCGAGGATAGAGTGAGGCAGCCCACATATTGTGACGCGATAAGAGGCGGTGCAACAAGATTGAGCGTGTCTCCGTGACAGTGAAGATATTCGTTCGGCCCTAGGAAGCTTCCAGTGTACTACGTATAGCTAGATTTCCACATACATACAGGAAATGCCACCAGTCCGGGGTCGTGCGCAGTCTTCGAGACACTGCCTCTTTGAGAACAAGAGAATGTACAATTGTAATGTGTGAAGAGATCGACTTCACAGTTTGGCCAGTGAGAATGACCAAATAGACACGTTTCTAGAGACCAGGGCCTGCAGGACGCTCCCAGACTAATCGTATGCTCAAGAGCTCTTTAGAGTTTGCGGCATGTAACAGTACTCGTTGCGAGCACGAGTCCGTAGGCAAATTGGGATTGCTAACACAGGTTTTTCCTAGTCCGAGTTGACCCTCAGTAGTCGCTTATCTTGGTTTACGGGCAGCTGGGAACAGTGAAGAGACTGAGTCTCCGATCGCCGAGACCGAGGAAGTTTTTTTATGTGTAACGTGATGTAACCTTACACAAAATTCTTCTCAAAACTTGCCCAAAACTTGCACAAAACTTGACAGAAAACTGCTAGGCCAACGACTGGTCCCGGTGAAAAGCAAGCCGGAAAGAAGCCTCCCGCCACATTTACCTCGACGCAAACCGAATGTACTCGAAATTTGGGAATTTTATTAAGGCAGGTTGGGGCCTCTCGAAGCGTGCTGTGGACAAGCATATTGCCTCCGATCAGTGATCAGTTCGATTCCGATTTCCGAAATCTCTCTACGTCTTGCCTCCCCGCACCTCTGCTTCAGTGCTTACACATCTCATCTATAGACTATTCTTTCCCTCCAATTTCCACCTGAAAAATACTTCCTTCATCCCCTGCTTTCCAAAGCCGTTGTATTTCCTTCTTTACTGCCACGGGGACGATAACGATGTATAACGACATGCCGGGCACTGTGGACCCAGATTCAGCCTTCGGAGGGGGAGGAGGAGGAGGAGGAGGAGGTTTTATACCACCCCCACCAGGTGCTACGCAAGGCGGACAACCGTATAGTCCATTCCCGGGAGCAGGTCAACCCAAGTAAGTACCGATCGATCGGCCACAGAATCACTGACCCTGGATATGTTGTGTTTGAAATAGTCCTGGCTGGTCCTCTGCGCCCGCCGCGCCTTGGACCGGGAAAGATAGCAGCTGGCCAGCTGCACCTCCCGCTCCCCCGCAATCCGCGCCCTATGGTCAGCAGGCGTCGTACCCACCGTACAGTCCCTACTATGCACCAACGCCCTGGAATGCGTCAACACCTGGAGCCTCTTGGGATGCGGCGACGCCAGCTTATTCATGGGGAGGACCTGCAACACCCGCCAGCGCCGGCGCTGCGGCGCAAAATTCGCCCTACGTCTATTCCCACCAGCAAGCACCGGACGCGGCATTCGGGCAGCCTAGTCCATGGTCCAACGGAGGAGCAGCACTTGTAGGGGAGACAGGTGCAGGATACCCAGTTGTTGGAAGCAGTAGTCCCCGGAAAGGTTTACTCGGGAGGTCCAACAGCCAGCGAAAGACACCAGCCCAGCTCGAACATCACGGCGGAGCTTTCGATTTGCAGCGCACGGCATCGCAAGGGCCTCCCGCCTTTGGCTACAGCGGCGCCATTCCCATGAGGCGCACAGCATCTGTGGGAGCCGCTCACCGCAGCCGAAAAACCAGCATGAGCCTACAGCCTTTCTCCGCGGAAGAACAGATGAAGAGCGAAGTATACGGCCCGAATAATCTCGCTCGGCGTCCACTGGACTGGAGGAGGGATTTCATGACCCTAGCATTCGCAGCGAAACTGCCAGGGTATAAAATTCGCTCTGAGGTTAAAGGTGAGATCTTTTATTCCTTTCTCGCCCCCTACGTCGCGCGCAGCGTTGAAGCTGTTCGACGTCATCGCTGCCTTGATCGTTCGCCAGCGCTGACCTGTAACGGCCCTTCTATAGAGTTCAACGATCCCATCACACGGACGGCCCACGAGCTACTGGCTTACAAAAATCGACAAGAGCCCGTATTCGTAGACCTCCGGTTCCCACCCCAGCAAACGCTCGATTTTCCCCTGCTCGACCGACGCTACAACCAGGTGGATTTTGATCAACTGGCGACGCAGCCCGCTGCGCAGGACATGCGTCTATACCATGACAATCTGCCTTGGTACATCGATATTGTGCAGCGGCGCCCCAATGGTATCACGGTCTTTGACGTGATCTGGGAGTTGTACACTCAGCTGAGCATGCCAATCCATGGACGGCATTGGTTCAACGACGTGCTCACCCCGACACACCATGAGAAAATGGAGAGAGAGTGGAGCACCCGCATAGAGCGTAATGCGGAGGGGTACCGGGGCGTCACGAGGGTCGATTTCTTGCACGGGAAAACCATATTTTTGGGCTTGAAGAGGGGGTCTCGCGGCCTCTGGGAGATCAAGACAGCGAAATGGGATGAAGTTCAAGGGTATTCTCCTTGATGCCATTTCCTTTGTATGAATTCTCGTCTATCACGCTGAATCATACATGCTGATAGATCCTACCTAGCGATACGTCTTGTTAAATACCCTGTACTGCTTCTTTCGTTTTCTGGGAGCTCAAGCTTTGTATTTCTTGGAATTCATTATCTCACCACTTGCTATCACTATCGCTATGTACTCACCTCTGTATACCTGTTCATGATATCGGACCTAACTGCAATTCAACTCGGTGTACATTATCCATCTTCGCATTGCCCAGAACTTTGTGTGATCGCCAACTGCTGCCGTACACTGGGTGCAAGCCACAATATTATCAGTCAAAATATTGTAAAATTATTGTAAAGGTATATCCATTATTATCAGCATATTCTCAGTGATGGTATTCTAGCAAATGTTTGAATACCTTTACTATATTATGAGTAATGGTTTGCTACAATAGTATAATATAATCCTGAAGGA
>JABCKJ010000443.1:0-16358 GCA_018850815.1 Asterophora lycoperdoides
ACATGGTCTCAATATTTTCCAGTATATCACCTGAGCATATTCAAAATTATTTCAAGATAATGTCTGATCACAAATAGTGGCAGTTCTTATTATATCTCCATAGAATGTTCCAGGAAAATATTGTGATTATAATTGGCATTTGCGCACAGTATTTTCCCAATATTTTCCAAGATAATATTGGTCACTGCACCCAGTGTTGCACCACCTCCGCCTCATTTTGTATCCAAGCAACTGCGCCCATATCCGTCTCTGTCAGCGTCCAGCGTATCTCCGCCAACCAGTGTTTGCGTCACTGTCTAGCATTGGAGTATTGCAGGGTTGGAGTATTGCCCTGCAATACTCCAACAAGAGTAGGAGCGAGCACGAGCAGAATGGGTGTTTGCCCATGTTGGGTGGCAGCTTTGTAGATACAGCATGCGTGAGAACAGAAACACATCCCTCCATTGCCACATCACTGCTCAGGTTTTTAGTTCAGTCTTCAGTCACGGTTCAGTACAGTACAGACCAGGCCGCTCCATCTGATGACAACCGCGAGATTCGTACCATGCTTTTCTGTCGATCACAGAATTAATATACATGTTCACCTGACAGCGTGGCAAATACTTGAAGGTCGCACACCAGCACAGCTCAACCTAACAGACACACTGGCTCAAACAAAACAAATACTGCAGAGGGACCCTCTAATGGGCTGGTTTATTCCACAGAACTAAGCCATTGTAGCAGGAGCAAATACACCGGATTCACTCAGTATTATTTCCTCAACTTTGAGCTTAACCGTGTCACCCGAACCAGTCCGACAGTCACTTCCGACAAAATCAGATAACAAAGACATAAAATACAGACCCAAGATGCTGTCATACCTGCCAGCCCTGCCATTACCAAAGTGCACAGTACAAGCATCACCAGCCAGAGTAGACATGAGCAAACAAGCTGCATCAGGAAAAAATAACCTGTGTTTGTACCAGTTTGTAGCCTTGATAGTAGTCGGACCTCGCGTATACAAGTCCCCTTTAGGTACTTCATCATAGCTTATCTCACAAAAATGTAGATGTCTGGTAGCTGTTCGTAGACCTCTGGTAGCTGCCACCAAAGCCATGTACCTTTCCATAGACAAGTTTTAACACATTTGTAGCAGCTATATACTTCTCAAAACACACAATGTATATCATAATCCACTTGTCGTAGCAGTGGGTTTCCATAGTAGATAGTTCAATGCACACGACGTGGCAATGGGTTTCCATAGTAGATAGTTCAACAGGGTATCACGATTATGCATCCTCAGCTTCATCCTCTGCATCGGGCTTGAGCTCACTGTCTGTATCCCCTGAATGTCCTTCTAATTCCCTCCGTGCCTGCTCTTCTGCTTTGCCTACAAGCTGCGGCTCAGGCTTGGCATCAACGACTCCACCAGCCTTCGTGCTAGTCATTAGAGGTCAGTAAGATTCCAATGAGCACAACAGTGAACATACAAGGCCCGAGTAAAAGCTTCTTGCGCCGCTTCGTAGTAACCAGGAGGTTGAAATGTTGCCATCAGTCAAGATCAGCGCGAAAAACCCTTAACGAGTCAAGGACAGCCTTCTCAGTGAAGTGTTGCTGAACGCGATTGCCTGATAGCCACTCTCCAATACAGTGATGAACCTGGATCGTGAGACAAATCAGGCATTGTCGGTGAAGCAAAGGATGGACATACCAGAGTGAAGATCAGGGCCAGCATGTCGATGGAGATGGGATCGAAGTATTCTTTCCAGACAACACCAGCTGAGTTCTGGTCCTTGAACCATGTGGCACAAAGAACATCGAGAATGACCCGATTTTCGCAGTAGCCAGAAGTTGTTTTCGAATCCTAGCACACAATGAGACATAGCTAGACTCAGATACTGGAGAAATATACCTTATAATGAAACGTCTTGTTCCTGAAGAGCTCCGAAGCTGTCACCTTGTTCTTCTCAATCTCCCGAGATCTTCCATGAAGGCGAAATCCGAAGCAGCACATAACCTGCTCACGGACAGGGTCAAGAAGCTCTCCACGGATCTGCAAGCCACGCTTCTGCATCTGATATTATATGAGTTACCTGAAGTTAATCAAAAAAAATAAACTGAAACCACACACATAACGGAATAGGCGCAATGGAAACTCATAGGTTTGCGCTGGCATGGTCCCATCCTCCTTTTGATGGGCATTGGCCCAGCAGGTCGAGGCCCATTGAGTACGAAGAGGGAGGCTCGGAAAAGAGTCTCGCACGCAGATTAGGGTTTCGTACTCACGAACGGCACCGAGCAGGATAGACTGGACTTGAGGCTCAAAGTCAGAGAGCTTGGGATTATCCTTGAGGTTTGTGCCAGACGTGACGATAACTGGGAGAAGGCTTGTCTGCGATGTTGGTTCAGATGGCTGCAATGACCCGGTGGTAGCAGTTGCTGTGCGTGAGTTCGGCTGTCCGTGATGGATGGATGGAGGTGCGAGACCACTGTGTTCAAGGCTGGATGTGTTGTCGAAGGCTTCATCAGGTGCTGGGTTTTGTTCCAGATGTGGTGACGTGGCAGCTGGGTCAGCAAACGGAGAGCGCTGGGTCTTAGTGGTAGGGATTGTTACACGAGAGAGATCTATGCGACGGACGGGGGTCTGTACTTCTGTGGTAATGGGTACAAGAGGCTTGATCTAAGTTAACAATGAGTCCACCGATGATCTTGGAGTGCAGTTAGCACTGACCGAGCTTGAGAACCTGATGTCGTCTTCATCAGACTCTTCGCTTTCAGGCCCTGGCTCATTATCAGTGCTTTCATCGCTACCAGCTGCAGCAAGAAAATATCAGACACCTCAGAGAGACAGAGGCCAAACAATTACCGTTGTTCTTTGAAGATTTTGCTGCCTTCTTGAATTTTGCAAGCTGCTTGAGGAGTTCGGCATTTTTTTTCTTCTCTTTTTCCAGGTTTTCCTTATCTATAGACCATGATTAGCTGCACGCATGAATGAAAAGGGAGAGACGAGTCATACCAACTAGTTGAACCTTCTCCGTGGGCTTAACCTTGCGTGGTCTCTTCGCAGGTGGATCTTTCTCAACTTCCTCTCCGGAGCTGTCATCATCCGAGATAACTGCACGTTTACCCATTTGATACAGTGGAATGAATGGAGGGAGGACGTAGATAAGAATTTGACGTTGTAGTGGAGGAAAAAAAAATGAAAAAAGGCAGAATTCGGATTCGTCACGCCATTCTGAAACTGTACAGCGGAGTCTCCTATATAGCCACTACCTGCCAAATGCCTCAGTGCGAGTTCTGCCATACGGTAACACAGACTACGCAGGGACAAAACTCACATATTCTGCAGACAACATCCTGTCTCGCGCGATTTCTGGCAAAGTACAGCAATAGGGCATCAGAAATTCCACGCACGACAGCACAGGACCACCCTGATATCCGAAATGACAATACCCAATATTCTCCACCACCCACCCCACCAGCATCGGCCCCGGCAGCACCTGCTGCAGAGCACCACCACCCTCTTGGTGTCGAAGCTGTTCCAGATGAATCCGAGATGCCAGGCCTCCGTTGGGTGGAAGATCATCCCAGCTTTGCAGGAGCTACCTATGGCAGATGTCAGAGCTCATTCGAGACCTATCGCAGGCAGCAGGCTGACTCACCATGGGCTCGGTTCGAAAGTCAGGCTGAATGGGAGTTGGCGAAGTGGCTCATGACGTCGGGAGTCAGCCAGACGAAGATGGATGCATTTCTGCAGCTGGAGAGTGTAAGTATTATGTCTTGAAAAGTTCCGCGAGTTCCAAAGGACTTACATACCAACTCGGATAGATTTGCAGCCGCCCAGAGCCCAGTTTTCACAATACAAGGAGCCTACTTAAACAAATCGATGCACTTCCAGGTGGTCCAGAATGGACATGCACACCGCTACAAGTTACCGGTGATGAGAAGGACATAGATGGACACTTCCAGACAGAAGAGCTGGAGTTATGGCACCGGAATCCTGTGGAGTGCGTGCAGGAGTTAATGGAAAATCCACTCATTGGAAAGAATAACGTGTACGCACCATGTCGAGTCTATCGAGATGTAAATCGCAAAAATCGTGAGTATGGGGAGATGAACACAGGTAACTGGTGGTACGACACGCAGGTGAGCTGTATTCCTTCTGAATGCATCAGTTTCTGATGCCAACGCGCTTAGAACGACTTACCTCCTGGAGCTACCATTGTCCCTGTAATCCTCTCTTCCGACAAGACCAGTCTTACGGCATTCAGCGGTGATAAGCAAGCATATCCGGTATACCTTGGGATCGGAACTACAGACCATGAGCTCCGTCGCCAGAGCTCAGCGCATGCCATGATCCTCGTCGGATACATACCTGTGTCGAAGCTGGAATGTTTTTCGAAGGCTCGGCAATCCGTGGAAGGGTTCCAACTGTTTCACGAGTGTATGCGAACCATCTTGAAGCCGTTGATTGATGCTGGAAAGAACGGCATTAGAATGAACTGCACTGATGGATTTGTTCGAATGGCGTACCCGATTGTTGCCGCATATGTTGCCGACTATCCGGAACAGTGTCTTGTCGTGGGCTGCAAGGAGAATGCCTGTCCGAAATGTACCGTATCACCGAAGGAACGTGGCGATCCTATACACTCCATTCTTTGCGATCCCGAGAAAACCCTCCATACCCTGGCTGAACAATCGCGCGGTGAAAGACCTGAGGAGTTCATTCAGCATTCACTTCACCCAATAGACCCCTTCTGGAAAGACCTACCACACTGCAACATCTTTGCATGTATCACTCCTGATATCCTCCACCAGCTCCATCTCGGCGTCTTCAAAGACCACATCGTAAGCTGGGCAACGGCGGCAATTCCTGGGGGCGCTGATGAGATTGACAGACGTTTCCGTACCATGACACCCCACCCCTCCGACACTTCAAGAAAGGGATCACGTTGACGACGCAGTGGACCGGAACCGAGCATAAAAACATGGAAAAAGTGTTCATTGGAGTCTTGGCAAACGCGACGGATCCAGCTGTCGTGCGCGCGGTACGGGGTGTTTTAGACTTCATCTACTATGCACAGTTCGAAGTACATACCGACGAGACTCTGGAGCACTTGGACGACGCTTGGGCACGGTTTCACGAGAACAAACAGGCTTTCGTGGACCTCGACATACGATCGCATTTCAATATCAGCAAACTTCATAACATCAAACATTACGTGGATTCCATCCGAGCACTTGGTAGCGCGACTGGGTTCAATACGGAGGCAACCGAACGGCTTCATATTGATTTAGCAAAGGTAGGTTATAGGGCGAGCAACAAGAAGGCTTACACAAAGCAGATGACGATCTGGCTTTGCCGTCAAGAGGCAATAAATCGATATGAGATGTATTGACATGGCAAACAGGCGGGTGCATCGTGGACTCAGAGGATGATCGTGATGATTCAGAGAGCGAGGACATGAACGACGACGACGTGGCACTGGATGTGGACAGGCACCCACATCGCCAAACAATGCCATACCGTATCGCCAAGAAGCCTCCGCTTCCCAACGTCACCACCACATCTATCGTGCAGGACTTTGGTGCGCAGAACTTCTTGTATCACTTGTCTGCATTCCTTGCAGAGCACTCCATCAGTCCCCATCCTCCTCTCGACGACCACTCGACCTTTCCTGTGTACCGCCAGCTCTATCTCTCCCTTCCGTCAACTCGTGAGGTGGCGCGCACCAATACCAAGGACACTCTCATTGCCACAAAGCATTAGCGCGAGACCATCACCACTCGAGGAATCAAGAAAGCATCACCAGCGCAGTACAGCACTATTCTTGTTCGCGTTCACGCTGGTGATCCCTCCAAAGGTCCTCTTGACGGTATATTCTCTTTACTTCAGTGATATCGACCATTCCTCAACTTGATATAGGTATTGGGGTTGCCCAAGTTCGCCTTATCTTCACCCTACCTGAGCAATGTGGTGCATCCGCTGAGCCCTTGCTATATGTTCACTGCTTCAAGCCTCTCGCGACGTTCGACAACGACCTCGGCATGTTCAAGACATCATTCTCCTCACGCAACCATCGGCAACGTGCCTCAGTCATTCCAGTGTCCCAGGTGATTCGCTCCTGCCACCTGATACCACATTTTGGACACTTTGTCAACCCTGCATGGACATCTGATACTGTCTTTGACAACGCCATTTTGTTCTATGTGAATCCTTACCTACGTGGATATGACTTTTACCATCTTCGCTACCTTCCCGACCTCTTCAAACGTCAGAACCCCAGGCCACCTCTTCCCATCACCACTTCTCGCCAGTGGAACCTCGATCTTGTCCGCGATGCTCGAAGACTTCGACGGTGACACTCACGAAGTGTTCAGCGGCAGTGCTCAGTTGGAACGGGATGATAAAGGGGCCTGGGTATAGAAGCATGTAATATTTTTCATTGAAATACAGTCATTCTACTTGTAATCTACTGGCAAATTAAACAGACAATCCACGTGAGAGGTTCCTACATCAGGAAAATACACCTGCAGTGTATCCCAACTTTTCAATGTCGCCGTCGCACTCAACTTCCCCGTTCAAGAGCGCTCAATCGCGGGTCAACCAGCCACCATCTTCGAGTGCGCCGCTTCCTGCGCATGTCCGTACCAGCGCTGCTGAAGCGCGTGAGGCTATCAAAGAGTTGAGCCTCCAATCCACAACTCAAGTTACTTGCACTAACTTCCCCCATTCAGGAATTACACACCTGGTGGCGCGCTTGACTCCCAGGTGGATTCTCAACGCTGGTACAATCAAAATATCGACCCTGCACGCACAGCCTGCAAAACGGAATCCGACACAACGGTCACTCCCAGTCATCCCCGGATTACACCTCTGGCCGCCATGCCACCCTCGAAATCTACGAAAAAGAGATCACTTGAGGTCGCCATGATTGAAGAAATCGCGTCTATGGAGGGTTGCTTGAAGAAGATGCGGGGTTCTTGGGAGAAGGCCAGGGCTGAGCGAGAGGTGCTGCATGATGAGTTAATGAAAGCAAAGAACGAGATCGCCGAGATGAAGAGGAGTATTTTGAAGGCCGTCAATACTTTAGTTGATGGAAGCTCGAAGTAGTCAGTGCTCAACTGTATTGACTTCAAGCTCCTTACCACTGGCAAGCCTCATCCTGAGTAATCTACCTACAGCCATAGGTTGTCAATGATGATCTATGCGTACACAACCATTCCTAGCATGTGATCGAACAACTTTATTTTAGCCGGTAAGGACCCATCATGGTGCGAGGTGGTACATGTGGTGGCATGATTTCCCATGTCACCTACAGGCTTGTCTATAACCTTAGTAGCATTGGTAGTCTTCTCGATATATCGTACATGTTCAAACTGCCATGTAACTGTTACTCGAGATATCAGTACTACCTACCTTGAATGTGAGCTACGAAGTGCTATCAAAGGCTACCTGAGCTACAAATTTGTATGTATTTTCTTCATGAACTACATACTTTGGCTGTGTATTATGTACTCCTGCAGTTTTTCCTGATGTGATAAGCTATTCCATGGAGCAAAAGATGACGAGGAGAGCCCGAGAGACTTTATGATTGTGTGGTAAGATTGTTGGAAATAGTATCGTCCGGTCGGCGGACGGTGGTGTCAGAAACTTGGTTTAGTGGGCCGATACTTTGTACGGCGGGTCCGAGTTCTACTCAAATGCTGTCAAACATCAACAACATTTCCGAGGTATGATGCATTTGTCAGCAACTTGGGGCACCAACACGTCACGTTACTAGTGGTGACAAGTAACAAAGTGGGCCAATTGTTGATGAATTTGTGGACAAGTTTGCCTTAGGGCTGCAAACCGTACCGTAATACGGTTACGGCCGTAAACCTCACGGGTCTCAACGGGTTTCTGGGTATTACGGTACGGCCGTCAAGGAGCAGCAGAATTATGTCGACGGTACGGTGCGGGTACCTTTACGGGCGTAAGACGGTATACGGCTCATAAGATATGGAACGATGATGGTCAACAGTACAAACTGCGGGCGAAAGAATTAAACAGAGAAACCCTATGACCCTATGATGCATGTCAACATCGGCGGAGCAAACCTCGTGCCTTCTCCCGCTCCAAGTGCAATTTCTTCTTCACCAGCATCAAGACACGGATTGTGTCAGGTTTGAGGCTGGCACGACGGAGAGATATGGTGTCTCTGCCACCTGAGAAGATACGCTCGACAGCCACGGCAGATCCTAGAAGTCGCATCAGATACTGCTTTCGGAACATCCAAAAGACTTACCGGGGATCGAGAATATGTCCTTTGCAAGACGGTATAAATGAGGGAATTGGGAACTTCTCCCCTTCCACCAGAGAAGCGGATCACATGTCTTAAAATCTGCACGACGTAATGTCCAAAACTCGAGAAGCTCGTCTACAGCGCTCTCTTCCTGCTCCTCATAGCGTGCCACAAAGCTCTTCTGAGGTGATCCATAAGCCAAACCAAGGACTTGAGACAATGCCGGCGCTGCTTGGATTTGGGCCGAAGATGGGGCATAGTTGAGTGTGTAGTAGTCGTGCAACTGTTCCTTGGCAAGCTCAAGTGTAATGTCAAGATCGGCGTCGTCTTTGCAGTCGGCTTTCAAGGCTGCGTAGGATATGCGTGGGTCCAAAACTGAAGACAGAATTTGATCAGAGAGATATTCAATAGCTCATAGAAGAAAAAGCGTACGGGCAGCCCATATATAGAATGGTGACTCGTCAAATTTGGTGTAGTAGTCGCTGAGCTTGCGATGTGACTCTACGAGCCCCTGCTTGAGCTTAGGCGATGTTTTATCGGGGAGCGAGCGCAGGATGTCGCGAAGGTGGTTCTGGAGGCCTCGAAATATGGCATGCGTTGTGGACAACATCGGTGTCTTTGTGCTCGACATTTGAGTTGTTGCATCACGAAAAGCACGGAGCCAGGTAGATATGAGAGAAATCGCCTCCCAGTCCTCCTCACTAAGCTCCCAAGGCCGAAAATCCTTGTGACGACTGACGAAGGAGTCAACAGCCTCCCGATTATCAAGGGCTCGGCCTAGAATTAAGTTAGAGATATCTTCTTGAACAGATCATAGTAAAGCAACGTACGAAGCATCTGATGGGTCGATGACCACCTTGTTTTGACGTCAAGGATGAGCATCAGTGCCGATGAAGTCTTCTTGGCGCCAGCGTTCATATGCTCAACCTCACGAAACCAGGCCTCCCGACGTTGAGGGGACGAACGAACAGCTCGGACGATTTTTCGAAGCTATGGCAGGATGATTAGATCGAAAAGAGATGTATGAAAATTTGTTACTTACCTTCGCCACAGCTGGCATAATACCATCAGTAGTTGGAGTGGTTCCGTCGTCGTCATCAGCCTCGTCTTCTTCTGGTGCAGCCTCAATATCGTATTCGCGATCAAGGGGGACAGTGATGTTATCTTGATAGTTCTCTTGCACACCTTTCTTCGATTTTGTTACTACTCCGATGGCCTCAAGAAGCTAGAGATATAACACTTAGTCAGATGAATCAACAGTTGGAAACCGGTATGCATCACGTACCTTCATAGCTGCCAGATGTATAGTATGGGGCATGCATCGCATCCGAGATCGACGTGCAGAGAAATTGATACCAAGCTCGCCGCATCGAGTCTCAATGGCAGAAATGAGAGTGTCATTGTTAGTGGCATTGTCCATCATGATGGCGATAATCTGTGATAATACTTCGGTGAGGCCGATGGAAGAGGACACGAGAAACATACCTTGTCTGTGATGTTATATGTTCTCAAGGTTTCCCATACAACTGCAGCCATATTTTCACCAGAATGCTCCCCGACAAGCTCTTGGAAGTCGATTAGCAGCTCTTCTAGAAGTGTGTCAGTACAATAAATAGCTTCCTAGGTGCTGAAGAAAACTCACCAGATTCCCCGTCGTTATTAATATAATGAGCAACAATTGCAAGAAATGCATGGTAGTTGCTTGATGTCCACGCGTCGAGAGACAGGCTGATTTTTCCGTCAAGTTTCTAGTGAAGGTGTCAGAACATTTGACAGCAGGGCCGGCGCTAGTACAAGATAACTGACAGCAAAAATAGTCTTGACCTCTTCAACCGCTTCCGCACCAAGTTTCATCACACGATTTCGAACAGCACCTCGTTTCGGCAGGAAAAAGTCGGGTGATCGGCAGCAATACTCCATCAGGCCAATGAACTCAGGCTTTTCGACCTCCTCGAACGGCTGATCACATGCCACAATCCACTGGACAAGGAGTTTTTCGAACTTCGTCTGGTCCCATGGCTCCTGAGACGGCTGTTAGGCCAGAGGCTGCTTTATATATGCAAGAATACGTACCTCTGCTGCTGCTCGCTGTTTAGCAAAAGCCTCCTTAAGCCCCGTCGCCTTTTCTGCAAGAATGTTGAGGTACAAAGCCTGCACTGCAGAATCAAACGGCTTCTTTCCCGAGGCGTACAAAATCTCATCTAATGTAGGCTCCTTGCGATCCTTCATAACCAGAAAAAGTTGGTAAAGGGCACCAAAATTGTTCTTCAGATGACCTATTAGACCTGTAAATTTATGAGTCTCGATCAGACAAACAGCAAGTGGAGCAATGCTAACCGTTAAGACTGTGATTCATTGCTTTTGTGATCGTGAGGACCTTCCGATTGCCATGGTAAGAACGAAAATGCCTGTCTCCTGTGGCACCTGGTTTGCCGTCACTCCCATTAGGCACCTCCTCGTAGAAGTGATAGATCGGGTTACGTTTAACAGCCTAGAACGACTATGAACACAAGTTG
Organism: Asterophora lycoperdoides; assembly: GCA_018850815.1. Taxonomy (NCBI): domain Eukaryota; kingdom Fungi; phylum Basidiomycota; class Agaricomycetes; order Agaricales; family Lyophyllaceae; genus Asterophora; species Asterophora lycoperdoides. The sequence goes on from JABCKJ010000443.1 coordinate 10,781, forward strand.
AAACCGTCGAAAATGTACATACCTTTTTGGCAGGCTTAGATTCATCAGCCGGGTGACGGCGAGGTGGGAGAGGTGCTTCATCATCGCGTGTATCCTCGACCATGGTACGAGCACGCTTCTTCGGACGTCCTGCCTTTTTCGGTTGCTGTGGTTGTTTGCCTTTTGCTTTTGCAGATAGCTTCCTTGGATTGCCAACGGGGACCGTCTTTGAAGGGAGAGAGTCGGCGAGCTGGAAAAAAGGTTGTCGGAAGAGTACTTTGAGTAGGTGGGCTGTGGTAGGGTACATACTTCTTCGTTGGTGATCTCAACTTCGGATTCATCGTCGGAATCATCACTTGAAGCATTTCCTGACGAGGCTAAAAAGTCGTCATCTTCAGGATCAGAATTGGCGGCGGGTGCGTTGCGTTTAGATCTGCTTTTGCGCTTGCGTGAAGGCTGCGACTTGGATTCGTCCCCCGAGGCTTCAGCGTTAATGATTTCTGCCATCCTTGCAGTATTCCGGGGACGGTGCCCACGTCCTATTGCATGGATGAGATCACAGAATGACAGTAATAAATGAAAAGGCACATACCAGTAGGTGCACTACTCGAAGGAAGAGGGATCTCGCTATCCTTATCTTCATACCACATCATCTCGGAAGCGTCCTTGAGTGTTCCATCGTCGTTGAGTGCACAGGGCCGATCTACAGCGATGTTAGAAGGGAAAGGTGATCAACACAGTGATTCTTACCATCTGGACTCCCTCCGAGGAGTATACATCGTACAAAGAAGTGAGAGAGTGGCGCAATAGAAAGCTGCTTCATGGTATCATTATTGGATACGCGGCAGCGAGTGGACGTTGTCAAGTAGACTTGTGATGTCGACGGAATTGTAAGGTGCTGGGAAAGGCGCGATTGAATCTCCCAAACGGGGGTGTGGTCTGACACAACTGAAGACACAGTTAGCACTTCCATCCGCACCATCTTGAATAATGATACCCACGCATTGCTATGGTTCGACCTGATGGCGGAGCGACAAAAATGGTAAAGGGCTGAGCCACGTCAACGAGTCGGCGCATACGATCCACCCGCATCTGAGAGATATGTGATCGATTAAAGCGGTGGCGCTCAAATAAACCAACAATAACGCGATGGAATGGGACATGGTGCGGAAACATGACAGTTGCTGTAAAGGTCGAATTAGATGGTATATATAGTAGCAGAATTAGCCATACATACCCCAAAGAATCTGTATGAGGACTGCATAGCCGGAAAGGGCTGTGATCCCAACCGGCGAAGCTTTAGCAAGATCAAAAAGACAGGCCAAAGAACCGTAATGTCCACGGAGGGCCAAAACAGTAACCGCGAACCCAGCAAGGATAGGAAATGCCATAGACGAGAGCACAATCACCATAAAATGAAAGGCGGCATGGTTTGCAATGGTCGTTGGTGATGATGGCGATAAGACGGGGCGGTGTGACGAGACTTGTAATGGTGTTGCGGGGCTCGAGTTTGTGACTGAAGACAAGGCTGGCTCTGCAAAAGATGAGAAAAAGAGATGTCGATGAGAAGTGTAAACGCACGCATAGCCAACTTCGCCATGGCTGCCATGTTTGCGAACAAGTCAGACGAAGTGGTAAGTGGTGAGAGACTGAAATATGCTCACCTTTTTCTACCACTCCATTCTCATCCCAAAGGTGCCTTTCATATTGCTATACAAGCATAGCAACATTCCTCAAAAAAACTGGGGTGCCACCGTGTCCTGGAGTTTGACGATATGATGAGCGATGGCTGCGATAAAGAGATACGCGGCTGTGGCTGTGCATGATGTGACGCGGCGCCGTTCTGGTCCTGACTCCTGGCCCAGTGCCAACCAATTACAGAACAAATAAGGAGCGAACGAGGCTTAATTCTAGATTGGAATGTACCTGGGAAACAATGACTTTGTACCACCCGTAAAGACGGCCGTTGACGGCCGTCGTTATACGGGGCCGACGGGGTATGTCCCGCACATGCACGGGCGTCAACGTCGTTCTCAAAATTCAAGACGGTACGGTACGGGTTCCCGTACAAAACGGCCGTGTACCCTGTAATATACGGTTACGGTTCACAGCCCTATGCAAGTGTTTACTACAACAATACGTTGAGGTGCAGCAGTCGCGGCTGCTGATCGATACGCGCGTCGCATGGAATGGAACTTGAATTAATTTTAACCGACTTACTGTACTAGTGAGGCCAGTAGTAGTAGTAGTACGCGCAGGCGCGCCGACAGCCACAAGTATCATGTGATGAGAAAATTACCACGCTCCCGACGTTGGTCCCAACTTGAACTAAGAACTTATCCTTGAACACAACGAACAGTGTCAGTTGGCTGAAAATGCCTCATCACATGTACAGCCTCAGCCTGAGCTCTGAATCCTCCGGTAGCAACTCAGATTGCTCGTCAGAAAGATCTAAACATGCGCCGGACCCCGCATTCGCTCTCGCCGACGTTCATCTGCCATCCTTCAACGATGACGATAAAAACCGTGTGGATCTCGCAGTCGAGGGCCTCACACCTACTTGGACTTTTGTCACGGACGCAAAGGCAGACCCTGTCGTCGAATATGTTCATCTTTTACCACGGAATGCGCCCGACGCCTTGGTGTGTCCCATACACTCGAACTGTTGATAATATCTTCATGTCTGTGAAGCTCAGTAGATTGGAGCATGCGTGGGGCATAGGCCCTGGCACACTGCACGTCGATACCTCGGTGAATGTTCTACCTCGTGAGTGGTTCAGCGCTCTGAATCTCGCAAAGTTTAATCGAGTTTGTCGTCGCTGCCAGTTGCGGCCGACATGCACAGGCTTTTAGAACAATACCAGTGGGTCCTAGTGCCAGAAGAAAGGATTATCAAAACGCTTCAAGGCAAAGTGGATGGCTCATTCTTCCAGATGATCAATGTAAGTGACAGTGGAACGTTTTCTCCATGAATCCATCTTCTATCTACATTTTATGACAGGAACCGTCGTACAAGTACACGATTGTTCCTTTCGATGATATGTACGACATGACCATACATTGTCCCCCGACCTCCACTTTTCCAAGAACCAATCCTACGCCGCTTGAGGCTCACAAATACCCCTTCGACACACTTCCTACTATCATTTCTCACGTCCACCCTTGCTTTGTCCTTTGCCGTGGTGGTCGAATTTTCTCCACGCGAAACGCGATGTCATTTCTCGCGGGCTACGAACGCAGCGACCCAATCTGGCGAGAACTGGTCTTCCAGTCTATGTGCACATACTTGAACTGGGTGTCAAAGCCCATACCCCGTGATTCTCCTTTCTACCGTTTGCCTAGGAACCCCGCGAAGGAGCTGGCTGTTCGCAATGGTGTCTCGGAGCCGACAGGCCGCCTTGACCACACCGGCTACTCCGACGCCGCGCGGCAGCGCAGAGACTACTACGCTTTCCAAAAATATTTGACACGACATTCGGGTTCGCGTCAGCAGGACACGCCACGGAAGGCGCAGAAATCTGTGCAAGCATGGGTTACGAGCGTGCAGGGGCAGACCTTCGTGGATAATCCGGTCTGATCTACCCCGGAATATACACACTACATACGTGTATCTTGTGTACGTTGATCAAATTGACACATGCATATTTTCGTTGTCAGTTCCCGCGGCTGATGCAACGCGAGTAGAGGTCTACAAGACGCTGCAGGACATCGTTCAGGTAGTCTTTGGCTTCTTGGTGTCCCCTGTTGTTATCTTCCTTCAAATTGGATGCGGAATCAAGCATCGGGGTTGAAGTTGGCACTGCTACGGATCCGGAGCTATATATCATTATGCACATAGTCAATCCCGCCTTACTGAGTTACACACACCTTTTCTAATCTTTGCGGTATAAGCTCTGTTGAGTCTGCTCCATACCCATCAATTTAGCAACCGAACTGTGGTGTACATAAACGCGGTATCTAGACGGCTTCAAGCGTCTCCCCAGCACACGCCTCCCGCCACCGCCTTCTCCGCCCGGCTCAAAAACAACAGACCTGTTTCAGACCGTTCGGGCCGACTTTCACCAACCCATCTAGGTATTCCCTTACGGCTGCCTTCGTGTCAGCTGTGTTGGAATGAATACGCGCTCAACCTGAACAGTACTAGTTAGCTCAAAATGCCCCATTACATGGACGGCCTCAGCCTCGGCTCTGAATCCTCTGATAGCGACTCAGACTGCTCGTCAGAAAGATCTAAACATGCGCTGGACCCCGCATTCGCTCTCGCCGACATCCATCTGCCACCCTTCAACGATGACGACAAAAAGCGTGTGGATCTCGCAGTCGAGGGCCTTACACCTACCTGGACCTTTGTCACGGACGTAAAGGCAGACCCTGTCGTCGAATATGTTCATCTTTTACCACGGAATGCGCCCGACGCCTTGGTGTGTGTCCCGTACGCTCAAAATGTTGATAATATCTTCATAGCTGTGAAGCTCAGTAGATTGGAGCATGCGTGGGGCATAGGCCCTGGCACACTGCACGTCGATACCTCGGTGAATGTTCTACCTCGTGAGTGATTCAGCGTTCTGAATCTCGCAAAGTTTTAATCGAGTTTGTCGTCGCCGCCAGTTGCGGCACACATGCACAGGCTGTTGGAACAACGCCGGTGGGTCCTCGTGCCAGAAGAAAGGATTATCAAAATGCTTCAATGCAAAACGGATGTCTCATTTTTCGAGATGATCAATGTAAGTGATGGACCGTTTTCTCTGTGAATATGTCTACATCTTATGATAGGAACCGACGTACAAGTGCACACTTGTTTCTTTCGATGATATGTACGACATGACCATACATTGTCACCCGACCTCCACTTTTCCAAGAACCAATGCTACGCCGCTCGAGGCTCGTAAATACCCCTTCGACACACTTCCTACTATCATTTCTCACGTCCACCCTTGCTTTGTCCTTTGCCGTGGTGGCCGAATTTTCTCCAAACGAAACGCGATGTCATTCATTTCGGGCTACGAACGCAGCGACCCAATCTGGAGAGAGCTGGTCTTCCAATCTATGTGCACATACTTGAATTGGGTGTCAAAGCCCATACCCCGTGACTCTTCTTTCTACCGTTTGCCTAGGACCCCCGCGAAGGAGTTGGCTATTCGCAATGGCGTTTTAGAGCCGACAGGCCGCCTTGACGACGTCGGCTACTCCGAAGCCGCGCGACAGCGCAAAGACTACCACGCTTTCCAAAAGTATTTGACATGACATCAGCAAGACACGCCGCGGATGGCGCAGAAGTTTGTGCAAGCATGGGTTACGAGCGTGAAGGGACAGACCTACGCTCATCTGGAGAGTCCGGTATACCCTGTATGAGTATGAACTTGAACCAGTGCTTGCGCGAATTGATACATGGATGAAAGTATATACATACATATGGCATGCGCATGGCGGTGGCTATATGATCTCAGAAAGTTGCATGACAATTGTCCAATACTACTACAAGTGTACACGTTGTACGCGGTGGTTGCGTTTACTTGCTCAGGCCATGCGGCTGCAAAAGCAGAGGAGGGGCAAACTGGGCTGTGGTCGAGAGGAATACCGAATGGGTCGCACCAGTGCC
>JABCKJ010000444.1:0-16300 GCA_018850815.1 Asterophora lycoperdoides
GATTCAGATCGGTGACGAGTACTTCCCAGCGAACGGGTACCCTTCTCAACCAGTCATCGATGCACTCATCAAGGAGCATGTTCGTGTTAAGTGCAAAACAATATCAACGGTCAAGATATGGCTCAGGGACGTACGCAGGTATCAACTGGGGCAGAAGCTGGATGATGCGAAGGATCTAAAGGAGGTTTTGGAATTCGGCCAAAAGATCATGCCGGATTGGTCGCTTTTTGAGGCAATGTGGGGTGTTGACGATATCGTCCAACGAAGTTCTGCTCAGAGTGACTCGTAATTTAGTAGTAACTTTCCGTAGACAAATTACAATCAACGGTGGTTTGCGCATCTCGATTATCAAGCACAATAGATTATCATAGTACACTTACAGCATTGCTCGTGTGCGGGCCAAAAAGTGCAGAGAACCCACATCGACCGACGCGAATCTGTGGCGCTAACAACGTATAGCTATTGCTCTGGCAGCGGCAAGCCTTATTAGTACAATCCCGTTCCAGGCGACACCCTGGTGCCAGTTGGCGCTCTATTCAGGCCGTAGTATTGCTCAGGTAATGTTCAGGTGCTTGAGACGGAGACATGGAAATGAGGTGTGTGCAATATATAACGTTTCGGGCGTGCGAGTCATTGAACTCACTAACATGACCACCTGGAGCATAATTCCCACAAAGTTTGATCGATTTCACTTGAAGTCGCACCCAAATGAGCACATGTCTGAATTTGGCGCCCATCAAATCGTTGTCAAAGTCGACGGCAAGTGTCGATTTATTGGGTTCAGTGACTTGGAGGATAATGCAAAATATGCCGACTTTTACTACGTGCCCTGGACCCGTATAATTATAGGCCTGGAGCGCAATATCTGGGATCGTCGCGAGTTTTGCCTTTTGGCCGAGAGCTATCTCACCGACGATTGAATGGGCGCCGTTCAGCACCACTTGTTAAGATCGGATTCATATGTTCTTAGTTATCATGTAGCGGAGATATCTGGAATATATACAGTCCACAAATGCGAGTCAGACTTCACATTCTACAACACGAAATCCTCCACCCTGGCCCATGCACCCACCTTGGGTGGCCACCTGGGCTCCCGCACCATCTGCGTCAAGTAGATCAGCACAATCCCCCTCCAAGTCATTTGTGTAAAGGAAAGGAAGACTCACGATACTAACAACAACTGGCTTTCTTCCTTCTCCTCCCCAAGTGGGGTTATCTTCCCCGAGAAGCACGGTCTCGACGGTCTCGAACCCATGCGTATTGTAGAAGGGCGTGTTGGCAAGGTTGGAGGATTGAAGCCAGGTGGAAGTGCCAGCGATATCTGCCTGGAAGTGGATGTGGTGTAAGTGTTTGTGTTTCGGCTTGGGGCCCCAGAAGGGAGGTTGAAAAGGAAAGAGCGTGTGAGGAAGATACCTGCAAGTTGATGTTGATCAAGGAACCAGAGGGCTCACACCCACCAAAAACGAAATTGTGTCGATCAACTTTCCACCATACCCTTTCCCCCTCTCCTCAGGGGACGTCCATATCTCCTCCATATACCACATTTTATCCTTCCGTGCCCCGAGTGAACGGATGACCGCATATTCCAGCTTTTTGTCGACTTCGATACGGCGCTGTGGAAAGAGAACAAAAAATTTCAGTTCAGAGATAGGGGAGAAAATGCATGAAAGCGCACCCGTGCAACTTCAGGATCCTTGTTCGCCCTCCGCCTGGCCTGAGAGACGGTCTTGGCCACCCACCCTGCAAGGCGCGTTATCGCGTCATGCGGGGGCGCGGAGTGGCCCTTCGGTGGAGATCTGTGGGTGCCAGTTTTTAGCTCAAGAGAGTACGCGGGAATATGGAGTAAAATGGTAATATAGAAGAAATGTGCAAACCGACGCACGCAACAGCATTAGCAGCTCCCCCTACGCTCCCTGATGCGTCGATAGTGAGCGCGATCTTTGCCCGTATGCTGTGTACCAGGTGCGCCGAGACGAGAATGCGCTCTGTGAAGCTCTCCAGAGATGTTTGGGGACGTTCCTGACGCAGAATGACCCAGGGGTGAGCATGGAATATGATAACCTATGGAGGTGGAAAGTAGGAAAGGGATTGTGACGTACGTTACGAATATATCGAAACACGGGATCGTTCTCGAATGCCCCCTGATATGCATGCGTTGCGCCCGGTATGTCGCCTACACCAAAATTACGAGTTTTTATTAGTCGAATAACAAAAGAACACCGAAGGAGGGGTGCTCGTACTGTATCGGAGTTGTGTTACAGCTGGTGCTACCGTAGTAGTAGCCGCTGTCGGCGTCTGTGGCAGAGCTTGTCGTTGGTTGTTCGATTGCGTCTGCAATCGATTCTGCGCTTGAATTTGTACTTGTGGGCTGTGGATCCCTTGGTAGGAGGCGAATGTGTACACGCGACGGATTTCCATGCCAGCTAGGGACAAGTTTGTAGAACTTATAGCGTAAAGGTGAACGAAGGGAAGAGTAACAAGTCCTCGTGCGCAGCTCGGACTTGCTACGGATGAAACATGACACAGTTACCGCACACAGGATGCCATGTTGGGTCTTTGGACAGACTGCGCATCGATATCAGAGGGCATATGGTGCAATGATCGCAGTTTGTACCCGCAGCAGAAAACATGCATTGGCTTTGCGGAAAAATGTCGCAGCACTACGAATTGAATCCCAAGGCGAGAGACGCAGCTGTAGTTGCTATGGGCTCTTCTCGCAGGCTGAGCTTTCGTAACTATACTAGCTAGACTTCGGCATGATCCAGCCTCCGAGTCGGTAGTGCGATATGCTCCCCTAAAGTTGGTGGTCAGTGTGGCATAATGGTTGTAGAAGCCCGATACAATGCACCATTTTGTGTAACAAGATAACTGTCAGGCTCTCGAATATGGGAGGACAGACGAACGATTCAACGAAGACGCGTTATGACCAGCACGTGATATCCATCACGAGCCCATATCATAAATATATTGATGGATCATGGCGGCATGTTTCCTCAAGTTCTTTAACTTGAACTCCTATTCTTTCGCCACTGCGGGCCTTGGTTTTTCATTTGGCACCTGAACCTTACGAGGATTCCTCTTCTTCCCGTTGATCCAGCAACGGATTTTGCGTTCCAATTAAAAATTTAATATGATGACGGTACATGCATCGAGACATCGACACGCTGAAGCACAGGTATGGTCCAGAAAAGAGGAAGCGGTGATTAGGACTCGCCCGGCTCGGAGGCCGCGAGTTATATTCATAACTTCAGACTTACGCTCAAGTATGTCGTCGCTTTTTAAGGGTTCAAATTTCAAACTTCAGGGAGACATGTCTATCGAAGACTGAAGTAGAACGCCGGCATTCCGTGTGACCTTACCCATGTCCTGAAGTCCATTCAAGTTCATTTGATGTTTTCAGCAGGCGGAGTTCTGTGGAGTGGTAGTTAAAAGATATGTGGCAGATAAGTAGTGTGAACAAAAGGCGGAGGCGGAGAATTCGAATTCCTTGAAGCATCCGTGGCGCTCGTGGCTGAAGGGGTAAAAAACCCTTCGTCGATTCGGATCAGTTGACGATGGCTGTGCACGATGAACATAGACCTTCTGCAACTCAAGATGGCGCCGCACCCGTAAACCCTGTCTTCATTATACCTTCATTGTGGCGGAAATCGCCTTCCACTTATCTGTGTCATCAAAACTCTCCAACGCTTTTCTAGGGTCATTATCAGCCTTGACGTTGCCTTCTGGCGCAAGTATTATTATTGTATCCGTCGACCATACTGTGACATATGTACATACTTACAGGATGGGCTGAGCTCCACATGGCGATGCACTCCTGACCTGGTTGTCCACGCGATGCGCCGCCGACCATTTTCGTGGGCGCTCGGTTCCTGATCCTAGTGATCGTTCTGCACAGCTCAATCACGTACTACAAAAGGGGGGTCAATCATGAAAATTGACTTGCCCCTTTTCCATCCCACACCATGTTCATTCCGTTTCTCACCTCGCGGGATCCTCCAAAGCGCCTTAGGTATCGTAGGAAAGGCGGCGGTGGCGGGGGAAGAGGACCTTCTGGCAGCAAAGGGTCAAGTGGAAGCACAGGCTCTACCGGCAGCAAGGGCTCGACAGGCAGCACAGGCTCTACTGGCAGCAAGGGCTCTACTGGCAGCAAGGGCTCTACTGGGAGCAAGGGCTCTACCGGCAGCACAGGCTCTACCGGCAGCACAGGCTCTACCGGCAGCACAGGGAGCAGTCGTTCCAAGTCCAAGCCTATCTCGTATGGCCGGGGAGGCGGACGTCCAGCACCCATTCCGGCGGGTCAGCCATTCGCCGGTCGTATGGCGGGTGGCGGGACGAGGAATCAGGTCTTCGGTTCAAGGTGCGTGGCGCAGAGCTTCGACATATAAGTGAACCATACTAACGTGTTTCATCGGTGTTAGGATGTACGGTAGTGGGTATCCTGGTATTACTGGGCGCGGCGTCACAGGGCGCGGGTTTCCGTTCTACTTCTGGCCTTTGGCGTGGGGTGCTGCCGTCGGAGCCGGCACTACAGCGTATCTGAACAGCAATGAGGTCAGCCGCCCTTTTCTAACCCCCTCTTCTGAATTCATGTATTCAAGTGGCGCGACAGTACGGCCAATCCAGCAATACGAACCGTCCCGGCGGACCCATGTCAGCAGCGGCCTTCCAGTCGTCCTCTACCGCATCCACGTTCCGTGTCCTAGCAGACACCGACACCGTGACCTCTCTCCTCGCGTCCCTCAAGTCGAACTGCTCCTCCTTGCTCGACCGCGCCCACACGTCCTCCTCTGTGTCCGCGTACAGCGGCTACCCGAAGCCCGAACAGGTCATCCAGTACTACCGCGCAAGCTCGATCGCGTTAACGCTGGACGGGTACACTAATGCTGCTGTATTATTACCCGAGGGCACGCCGGACACCCTGCTGCCCTTTGGCGTCGATCTGAGGCTCATGGACTGTTTGAACCAGACGATTGGGCGCGCTGCGCCGCTGTTCAGTGGCGCGGCCGCGGGTGGTCCGAACATCGGCGTGCTGGGGCTAGTGTTTGTCTTGTGGAGTTTTCTTGCGTTGTTAAGTTGATGAGAATTCTGACCGAGGCTACAAGCAATGTTGCGTTCCATTGAGAGCGCCGGGAGATAGCTATCCAGAATCGACATTAGATAAGTACAACAAGGGCAATTGTCGAATCATAACGTGAGGCTATATTCGTACTCGTTGGTCCCACTCTGCGCGATCCATAGTACGACCGCGGAGAGCATTAGGGCGACACTCTGCGAGACGTTTGCATAGCCGTAGTACGTGAACTGCTCGGGGTAGCCGTTGAGCACATATTTGAGGATCAACACCGTCTACTTCAGCGTCAGCATCCAATATTTAGGAACAGGAAAGCACACGCACCACGCTCCCCGCGAGCCCGCCCGCCATGAGGGCGAACCCAATAAACAATATCAGGCGCGCGCGCCACACGGCCCTGGAGTCACCGAAGCTGTCCTCGCCCCTTACGCGGTCCTTGTCGATAAGATTGATGACGAGGTAGCCGAGGAGGGAGCAAATGCCCGGAATCCAGTCGACGAAGGTGACGTGCACGGGGGGCGGGGTGTCCGGTTGGCCCCACGGTGAGCGTGCGTGTGCTGAGAGGATGGCGGCATCCAGGAATGTCCAGTTTGCTAGTGCAAACTATAGTCATGCAAAAAAAAATCATTAGACACGCTTGACTTAACAATGAAGCAAATGAAATGAAACTGACCAATGCTCCTGCGAGGTAGACGCCGATGGTACGGCGGTGTTTGCCAAGAGAGATGTCGGGAAAAGGGTTGAGGCAGACACGACGAGGGTCATAGTTTGCCCGAGGCAACGACATTGTGGAAGGGTCTTTGAACGTTGGGCAACTGCAGTTGCTCGTCGACTGCGGCGATGAGGGCGAGTGAAAGTGTGGCTGTGACGGTGACAGCACCGTGCTGACGGTAGCGTGGGAATCAGCGTTCTCACGTTCAGACTCCGCGCGAACAACTTGTTCGACTCGGGTTTCGATCTCGATGTGCACGACGATAACTATCGGTGTTGGCACTGGCTGGGATGGGCGGTTTCGCATAGGCATGGTGGGCTTAAGAAAAAGTGGGTGGAGAGCGTCGAAGAAGCTCGGGCTGCTCCCCGCCGTGTGCCTGCACGTCGTTTACTACACTCTTCTTAGACGGCAATCACCTGGCAAGCTTCGACATTTCTCGTAGATGCGGGAGCCGCCGTACATGCACTAGGTATGTACCCACAAACGCCCACAAGCTCACTTACTAGCAGAAATTGATCCAGGCCTAGGTATGATTATTCTGACACCTGAGGCCTGCAGTCTCCGATTTGGCCCATTACCATGATGTCAATGGCAGTGGCGCATTCTTGTTAAGTACATACGTTATTACCAACATCCAAGCGTTCACATCGTGCAATAGAGTTCAAAATATCGTTTGAAAAGGCTGCCAGCTGGTGCGCCAACCCACACACGAACCGGAACCCGTTGTCCGGTTGCAGGCTTTACTAAATCAAACGTAGGCGAGACGTGCTAGAGGTGCGTCGTGTGCTTGGTTTCGATCGAGTTGTACACGCTTCGCAGGGTTGGTCCGGTCCGACTTTGTTGTTGAATAAAGCTTGAGGTTCCCAGCACTAGACTAGCACCGCACAGCTCGGTTACATTCAACCTCCATACACCAACTCACATCACTCACATGTCGAGCACTATACAGTTGCAACTCGAATGCCCTGCCGAGCACAGGATGCTCCTTCGTGAGATGGAGATCATCCAGCTCAATCTAGTCACTTCCGGGGTGCAGGTTTCATGGCCTAACGACGTCGCTCAGGCGACAATAACGGGATACCGAAGAGATTTGATCGAGCGTGACCCTCGGGTCTATTGTTTTGAAGTCGTCATCCAAGGTCTGGGTGCAGTTATCTTGACCATTGCCCGCGGAGAGTGCTTTGAGGAGGAAATGTCTACAGCGGCCCAGAACTACCGGGAAGTTCAGGATTTGCAGGCTGTTTTTATTCGATTCTATGGGTATTTTGCGGGGACCTGCAAGCGGTTTCATGGTACCGAACGAGTGCTGAGGAAACTATTGTGAACTCGTCGATCCAGAAGAAGTGAGCAGCTTTGCACCCCGTCTTGCACCGTATCCTTCTCCCTTCTAACCACTTTCCACTGCTACTGTGCTATAGGAGAGAGATATTGAGACTCCTCGGACTGGTCCACATTAATAGTGGATACCGCTGGAAGGAATTTGAGTGGGATAACGTCGCCCGCCTCGGCACTGAGGGCGAAGAGCTCCGATTGATACATCCATACGGCCTTGTGCCACATGTTTGCCCGTTCTCCGGCAGATGGGAATGGATGAACGACGGGATGCCGCTCAATGTTGAGTGCAGGAACCTGGAGTATGTTGCTGAAAACATAGGTGCATGGAAAACTTGTGCGTTGTCTCCTTTTTCCAAATCTTCTGCCAATCTTTCCTATTTTTCTGACGAAGCCATGCCATTCACTAGACCCGACGGTCAAGATCGGCCTCCGAACATACGACGCGCACAAGGACCCGCCTCAGGAAGTTATCGACCTTCTCACTGGGCCTGGCTCCAATGCACTTCTTCTCGAGGATTGGAATCGTTTGTATACGTTGGACTAGCTCAGGAAGGTCCAGCAAAAGTTTAATTTCCAGACGTATGAAGCCTACGCTGAGGAGATGGGTGATGACTATCGGTGGGACCCGGAGATTGTGAAAGAGGCTGTGGCCTTTGCGAAAGCTAGGATGCCGGAATTGGTGGAGAATTGGAGTGATACCCTGCTCACAAAGAGGGAAGAAGTACGAAGTTATTGAAACCTGAAAGCTGCTTTAAACATGTTGTTGTACTGCTTCATGAAATGCACCAGTACTTGCTACATCGAATGTGGCCGTAAATATTCAGATGGGCGCTCGTTTCGTGACCCACTGTGTTTTATTCCACACCTTTGAGCGGCGCAAACTTTTGAACACATACATATGATTCCCAATGGTGAGAATCCTTACATTCGAAGAATGTTCCTCGCTGAGCGAGCAATAGCTATGTTGAAGTTTTTAGCGCTACATTATTGATTGACAATGATTGCTACTAGTCGATGTGGTTTCTCTACATTGTTGGGACACGTGCCTCGGACAACGCTATAAGTGTACTACAGTAGTGCATTGAGCTGATAATGATGCGCAAACCACCACTGATTGTAATTTGTCTACGGGAAGCTACTGCTAAATTACGAGTTACTCTGAGCAGAACTTCCACCGATATCACTTTCATCATCACTTTCACCGTCAACACCCCAGATTGCCTCTAAAGGCGACCAATCCGGCATGCTCTTTCGGCCAAATTCCATGATCTCCTCCAGATCCTTCGCATCATCTGAGTCCAGCTTCCGCTCCAGTTGATATTTGCGTACGCCCCTGAGCCACATCATCACATCTGTGTTTGCTTTGTGCTTAACACGAACATGATCCTTGATGAGTGCATCGATGACTGGTTGAGAAGGGTACCCGTTCGCTGGGAAATACTCGTCACCGATCCGAACCTTTATCTTTTTCTGTACTGTACGAGTCCATTGAATAATTGGGGGATAAGTTCGCAAATCAAGGCAAAACCCACCAGGCTTCGTCCAGATCTCGCACACTAGGCCTGCATTGGCGATTTCACGGCACGTCCAAGTCTTCGGATCGATTAGTTCTCCAAACCTCCAGTTCTTGTCGAAATCACATGGATGCTCGTATAAGCATGCGAACCCAATAAATCGATACTCTCCGTCTTTGACGACGATGTGGTGATCGGAAATATCACATATATCCTGATTTGGCTTCGACTTCAAGTGGAATTGACCATACTTTGTGAGAATTTGTTTTCTAGTTGCCACGTTAGCTCGATTCGATGTTGACGAAAATGGAAAATGATGTGTACAGACTTCTCTTCGTCGCCCATTTTATGCAAGAATGCCGGAAGTTTTTCTCCACAGTCTTCCAGTACGAGGCACGACATACGGCACTTGTGTTGACATTGACATTCACCGTCGTATTTCCCGTAAAATCTAGGCACCAGTGATTGGTTCTGGAGAGGCGCCAGGGCTCCAACGTAGTGAGCTGCTTCCTTCGAAAGATCATGTAAAGCTACGGTGCTTTGCGGGGATGCGAATTTAATCACAACTGGAATGCCATCGTCGGAGACTCGGCCAATTCGAAGATTTGCCCGATAGACGGCAGCGTACTCAGACTGGTGTATAAGAGCGTGAATTTCGGCAGTCATCGCTGTCTCTCGAACGTTCTGTCCGCTGCGCGTTGTAGGATCGAGGATCAGCGGCGAAGGTTCAGGGTGCGGGCATGGGGTGTGCGGATGCCGGATCGCAGCATAATCTGGTACAATGTCGCGGAAATTGAAGGGGGCGATGGTGAGTGTCGAATCGGACGCCATATGATAGGACGGTGATCTTGCTGTATATGTGGCAGTGAAGATTACGGAAACTGGATTGAAGGCAGAAGGCAGATGACATCCTGATTGTGGATAGCAACGACGATGGACTCACTGAAGCTTTTATGTGCATCCTACGACTATGTAAGTCGCATCGCGGGAGTACGGACCTTGAAGAATGACTGTTGACGTATTTGGTCTCACGGTCGGTCGAAGCTGCTTGGGTCCTCGACTTTTCCTCCCCATCCCCCCACTCGCGACCCGTCCAGGTCGCCGCCCTTACCGATAACAACACATGGCCAAACCTCAAGCTTGAGGTGCCACTGATTGTGCTGTGAGAACGTCTTCTCAAGTATTTTGTGGCGTTTGTGATTCTTTGCTTGCTTGGATTTTGTGTTTCGTTTCGTTTCGCTGCCATCAGCGATCGCCACCACACCTACCATTGCCTTCCTTCGTAAAACACGTCACCTCCATCCCCCTTCTCCTTTTCTTCTCTTTTCGGCTTCTTTCTTGGTGGTTTATTGCGCTTCCTCAGCCTCCAGAGCCGTACTATCCCCTACCAACCCGTCCCCAGCCACCATCGCCCCACTCCCTTCCATCCCAATGGTCTTTCTATTGCGCAAACCACACATGTTGGACACCACACCACTTTCGTTTCGTTTCGTTTCGTTTTCGTTTCCCTTTTCTTTTGTTCTGCTATTTCCCCTCCAACGGCCACCAAAAGCAATACAAACCCGCATTGACGTCCATGGAACATCCTTTTTCTCGACCAAACTCGCGTCCAAGTACGCAGCCCTCTGCGAAATGGAGAGCGTGCATGCGGTCGCCCTCGCGCACCAAGCGCGCAATCTGAAGGAGCTGAAGGGCGTGCTGAGGGAGTATCGCGATGGTAAGTCTCCTTTTTATTTTTTTTTCACCAAAACTAAACTCACCGCATCTTCCACCCTACACAGCTCTCCTCAAACACAGGAATCCGATCGCACCTCGACGCACTCCACGACACGCTCCTCAAACACAACCGCACGATGCGTATCGTTGAGCTGTACTCGCTACCTGCCTGGCGCCTGATTTGTCTTGGACCCACGGCGATGGGTGCGTTCCCCCGCTGAATCCTCCTCCCTATCCTCATCCTCCTGAACATCCTCCCCTATTCCGAATCAGCTTGCGAGTGGCGAGTGCAGTGTGCACACGTGTCACTCTGGTCTTTGTAGCTATTTAGAAGGTGTCCGGCTGTGGGAGGAACGAGGCCAGGAAGCGGCCACGACGCCGGGCCACTTTTTGTCAGCCTAAGTCCGCACTATGGGACAGGGGACCAGGGCAGGGGTTGGTATTCGATGCGTATATAGCTCGTCGACGTCTGCGTCGAGATGATTGCTCAACCCGTTTAAATCGTCCGATGCGCCGGCTCGGTCGTAGCTCGTCTTGTGTGCGCCCTCGCGCTTGCAGTCAGACTCCATACCCACTGTATTAAGTCCATTCTCTAGCTTCAAGTTCTGGTAGTCCTTGATGTTGTGGCGTGGGTCATCGCCAGGGGTGTGGCTGCGCCAGCAGGGGTAAGGGGCTCAGGGAGAGCAGGAGTGCCAGCGGGAGCACCGGCAGGAAGGTCTGCAGCATTAAGAGGGACGGGGATCGCGATCAGGCCTGGAGTATTGCAACAGGCAGCGGGTCGAGCTGGGATAGTTACAACCAGTCATGGAGCATCGCCAGCCGCGTCCTCTCGTTGTGTAGGAGGAAGTCCAGTAGCCCAGTGGCTCCGTCGATTCAGTGTTGGTGTTGGCGTCGCAGACACGGACTGAGATGGTGTTGATGAGGGACCGACAATAATCGCTACTGTAAGTCACAGAAAGAAGTACGAGGGAGAAGGAAGAAGACCGGCGCATTCTTCAATTTGATGAGCTGCAAGGCGACGATGAGAGTGTCGTTGTGGAAAGAATAGCGTAAGTACGTATATGAAGACTCACCTAATCGCCACTACAGAATGCACTGATAGGGCCGGCGTTGGGGCTGGCAACGACAACGCGATGTGAACGACAAGCGCGGGCGTCCCCGTAGATATGAGATAGCAGTCGCAGCGAAATGTGGAGAAGAAAACACACAATCTTCAGCATGAGATGTCCACCAGGCCCGAGCTCGTCCTCCGTTTGCTACGTTTGCTTCCCTGTACAAGGAAGTCGGTAAGATGGCAGAGTTATGAACTTGGCCCACACACCTCAGGCCTCAAGATGTCAATCAAGCTTCAAAAGCAGCCAAAGGAGGGCAGTGGCTTCATCCTCGATACAAAGGCCGTAGTCCGAGTCACGGGAGAGTCCTGTTCGGCATCGACAGTGAGAGAGAGCTTCAATGAGTATCCCTGCAAAGTGGGAGTCGGTCGAATTTCCTGAGACATCGAACGCGTTACTAGTATCACTGGGGGAGTGCATTGTTGAAGGCAAGAATTTCACCGTATGTACATGGAAGTAGGACGACATTCGAATGCAAGCACAAATGTGAAGTCCGATGGCAAGATCCGAGAAAAACGGCGCACGATAGCGCACGATCCACCACCAACTCTCGTCTTCAATGCCTCCAACCATGGCCCATATGCTCATTTCTGTCTACTCTTGCACCTCGTCCTCTCCCATAGCTTCCCTCTGAAATCGAGATAGTGTGGCTTTTTCCATCGCCGGATCTGCACGGCTTCGTTGAACTTGGCTAGCACTGGCAGGATCCTGCGCAGGCCCTTCACGAGAATCCTGTACACTGCATACACTTTTCGTTTTCTCATGGAAGGTACACGTGGTAATACACCTTGCAGGTTGTGACGGGTGGTGGCGTACTTCGCACCCCAGAGCACTGCTGGAGTTCCGAGTTTGCCGCCTTGCCGTGGACTCAGCGTGACCATCTCCGGCCTCCTTCTTTCGACTCTGGGTATCTCCATCGTTCGCCACACCAACGCTTCACATTCAGCGCTACCTGCTAGGGGTCTGGATGGAACGACCTTCGAGCTCGAGTACGTCGGACGCAGGTTGGCCAGGGGATGCAACAGGTTGACGCTAAGTGAGTGCGGTTTTGTGGTTTGCTTTTATTTCCACCCTATATAACACACCTATACGTACACAAGCTCTCACAGATGATCCTCGACGGTGTGCTCGACCAGGATCGTTGGTGCTTGTTGGTTTTTAACCAGCCGGAGGCCGGTGTATGTGTCTTTTCTTCTTCCCTTGGTTGTTTTCTTGCGGCGTTCTTGTGTGCTTGCGTTCTTTTGTCTGCTTGCTTTACTTCCTTCATTCGGCCAATGCTAACATGCTAACTTGAACTCAATCTTCTTTCAAGAACGCGTATGGCGCGGCGCTGCTTGAGCACTGGGTCAGCAAGGTTGTGGAGTCGTCGTATGTTAAGGTAGGTTTCTCTGTTGCGCCGAATATGCGTGCTTCGCGCTGACGCTCCCGACTTGGCAGATAATTCATATCATGTAGACCTCACGGCAGCGAGGCTTGAAGATCGTATAGAGCATTTCAAGTGCCGCGACGGTGCAGATCACGTAGAGCACATACAGCATTCTTTAAATGAGAGCTACATACATGCTCGACGGGTCTCGTCAGAGAAGCCTCCCAAAATCTGGGTTATTTCATCTTCCGAGGCCAGAGGACCTTGACAACGCCAATAGCCCTGATAGGTCACCGATGTCTGCGCTGAACGTCTGCTTTTGTTTCTTGGCCACACTCAGGATTTCAAGTTGGTGCCCACCATTTCATCGTGAGGGGTCTACCGTGACTAGCGTTTCCTAAGTCATCCAAGCGCAAAGCTCGCCCTTCGTCTGGCGCATGTTCTGGCGATGCGGTGTTGCGCCTGAGGGTCCACACTGAGCAATATCTGGATTGTGGCGCTGGTTCCGACTCGATTTGATTTGGCCATTTTTTTTATCAATCATTTGATCGCCCAATTTTTAAGACTCTGAAAGTATTGGATGATCTAGGTGTCTATATGATGCACGCTGCACGGTACAGAATACATGTCACGCCTAGCGACTCGCGCTCAGTTGACTACCTTCTGCCGCTTCACTTGAGACTTATCCTCGGACCCATCTGACCGTTTGGCAGAATTTTTCTGAAACTTCAGGCCCGCATATCTACATGAACCGGTGTGAGAGATTGACCCTAATGTTCCAACACAAATGCGCGCAACGACTCACGGTGTTTTGGGCTTATCCCCCGACCCATCTGACTGTTTGGCAGGAGGTTGATCCTTTAAGTATTTATCCGCATATCTACATGAACCGGCGTGAGAGATTGACCCTAATGTCCCGTAGACACAAATGCGCGCATGACTCACTTTGTTTGGGGCCCGAACGCGTACTCGGCAGCGTTCTCTTTCTCGAAGGCGTATAAGCATTCTTCGTCCACTTGAGGGAGTTTCAATACTATATCTTTTAATTTAACGACGCCTAAGCTCATAAGATCGAATCCAATCTTGGTGAGCACTACATTGTCCGTAGCACAATCCAAAGTGTGGGAGATGAAGAGAAGTCGTTTCTTCGGATGAACAATGTAGAAGATTGTGCTTCGATAGCTCGAAAGCATGCCGCCGTATGCAGTGGACCAGTCTATGAGTTGACTGTAGATCTATTGAAAAACTAATTTAGTCAAAGTGTTTTACAGAGCGTCAGAAGCCACCAACCTGACAAATGACCTTGATGAGTTTATCGAGTTCACGATCATCACCCCGTTTTCGTTCCTTTGCCTGGAGTGGCCACAAGACTGGAATGGCCAATGCTCTGCCGTCGCTACCTCTCCGGATATCTTGCAGATCCTTGAAAAGATGAGCATCCATGGCCATATGGGTTTTCCACTCCATGACTTGTTTCACCTCGTTGTCTGGTAGGAGGCTCCGAGGTTTGTACAGCATGAAATCTGGGGTCGAATTGTCCATCGGTGATTCGCAAGCCGCAACAAAGTGATCCTCGGCTGCTCGAGTGACCGGGGTTTCTCTCGCTTTTTCCGAAGTGCATAAAAGAGCGATTGTCCAAGCCGGAATGACGATCGCTTTCTGGACTAAAAAGGAAGTATCCATCTCCGAGGCGATTCTTGGAGCCACCCCATGGTGGACAATGTCTGGATTTATGCGAGCATATAGTAGGCTTTCAACGGCTTTCTCTTCGCCCGTGATCGGTCCTAGCTCTGCGATTGCATCTGTGGCCGTCCGCTGAAGCTGTTCAGCCATGTTGGGACAGAAAACGATTCCGCGAAGCCGCTGAGAGGGATCCATCTGGAATTCTATGTCTCGAAGAGTTCGCGTTGAGGCGTTCTTGAAAGTGTGAGGAAGGGGTGGGGATTGTAACCGTGCCTTTTCAAGCTTCTTCAGCAGGAACTTGCTTATGTCGGGCAATGGCATTGGAAAGTGAAATGTGAGGGTTCAGAAGTCGAAAAAAGGGTGGAGCGTTAAGTGTTGAATTGTGTAAAACCTGCCTTCTTTATAGGCTCTGCAGTTGACTGTGACCCTTAAGGGAGCGATGATCCTGGCACTGGGAGACTTGCATTGATGTTCAGGGGGGTCCCATCGCGGCCTTAGGGCCCCTCTCCTTGCCACAATCCTCCACGTGAATACTTGCGCCTATTTGTCACTCAGAAACGATGAATTCAAGCTTCGATGGAAAGGATCACCAAACCAAGGCCGCGTGTTGGCCGCGTGGCGCAAATTCCGTTGATGTGTTTGTATAACAACTTCAACAATGCTATTGCCTACTTATTGTTGCAGCACACAAAAAGCCATGGGCAGTGGCAGCCCGTATCTGTCAGATTCTGACCGTGCGGTATCAGCTTGATTTGCTTTACACAATAAAAGGACATTAATTGTTTTGTCACTCAGAAAAGATGAATTCAAGCTTCGATTGAAAGGATCACCAATCCATGCCAGCGTGGCGCAAATTCCATTGTTGTGTTTGTATAACAAGAATTGCCTGCTTCAAGTTATTGTTGCAGCACACAAAAAGCCATTGGCTGTGGTAGCCTGTATCTGTCAGATCCTGACCGTGCGGTCTACTGTCTATTGTTACGCGGGAAGGCACACATTACTGAACGACCGCGGTCCCGGAATTATCCCGACGTATTCAAAATACCGTCTTCGTCTCGGATCCTAACGGTATCAGCTTGATTTTCTTTACACAATAAGTGGAAAACAATTGTTCTTCTCCATTATTCGGTTTTGCTTTCAGGCAAGTTCCGCCAGTACAATCAACTCAATTGTTGTGCGAAATGGCAGTGAACCATCACCAATGGTCGACAAAGTGCATTGTAACTCATGCAAACGGGATAGTAGTAGTATATTTTAATCTTCAAATGCTTCATAAATGGAGGACTCGGTTGGTACTTGAGACTCGGAGAACCAGGCGCTCATTATACCTACTACTGACGACGTCTCGGAGCGCATACTAACAATAACTGTGATAGGCTTTTGCTACACATGTCAATTGTTGTTCTTGAACACACGAAAAAAATTGGCCTTCTACTACAGCTTTCAAATCCTGAACACGGTTCCATTGGTATCAATCATCTTGAAGTAGACTGGTAACCAATCCCTCCACGGATACAAGTCTCGAGTGGAGGGACTGGTAAATCTGAGTTTAAATCACTGAGGGAGGGAACATGATCGAAAGAAATGTCAGGAATGTTCTCCCATCACGCTTCTTTCCCCTTTAGTTATTTCCGAATTGAGAATTTAGAGGTAAACAACAAATGAGGCCCCGGGAAGCTCCACCAGATGTTTGCTCGCCAAAACGCCCAAAATTGGCCCTAAAATACGTTATATTTTGGGTCTAAAATACGTTATCGCGGACAAGGGTTGTCATGTGAATCTCACGTGAAT
>JABCKJ010000445.1:0-16231 GCA_018850815.1 Asterophora lycoperdoides
CAATTTTTTGGGGGTAGAAACTCTAAATATGGGATTTCTCGAAGAACGGCTCGTGCAAATGTCATGATTTTGGCTGCATCAGATTGCTCTAATGAATCCCAAGCGATCTAGATAGTCAGATCGTGAAGAAAAATTCGGTCAAAAAATTGGTTGACTTTGATTGTCCACGACTGTACAGAAACCAGCAAATTTTGGCTTGATGTCCGATCCTAAAAGTACAGAAAGTGACTTTTTTGGGCGTACACTCTGATATTTTTTGGGTACAGAATTTTTGGCCGAGGTCAGATGTCCGATCCCAGCAGGTACATAAATAGATAGAAATCATCCAGTGCCAGCCAGTGCCGGCCAGTGGCCCAGTGCCAGCCTGCGTTCCCACAATGCTAAACGCTTGTTCGTCAACCGCGACAGCAACGCGTTCCTCAATGAGCGTGCACGATTTACAGTCAGCGATGATTTTGGTGCAGGTTGTTTCAGCTCAATCGCTCCGAGCTCTCAGGTGGGCAACGAGCTCCGATTACTGATATGAGATTGGAACTTTTTTCGACATTACTTGGTCTGTGCTTGTCGGGAGTGTTCAGCACCATACCGCGATGAAGAAAAGACTTCGAAGAGGTTAGGTTCAGCATTCTCAACTCAGCACTTCTCTGACATCTAGCACCAGCTTTTCAGGAAGTCCGTGATTCCGTCTCAAAAAATATCCCTCAACTGCTTTTGGCGATTTTTTTGCTGTCCTGTTATCTGCTGGCTGCGTATGCGGTGGTGCATGTACACGCCGTGCCGTCGTCGCGTGCTGCTCAAGGCACTGTCTTCTCCGTCATCCTCATACTTTATGATTTTTTGCTTCTCATCGGTATGCCTTATTTGTTCTTTTCCGTGGAATTATGCTGACTTTTCAAGTAGCCTACCTATCGCAGCGGCGCCGCTGCATGCAGCGCCTTTTCTCCAGCTTCTGTTTGCGCCGCTCGGACCTGCATGGACATCAATGTCATGCCACACCCTCTTGAGCGCCACCTATCTTCAAATTCCTTGCACACACATCATGTTCTTGCTGGCGGGGTATCCTGGTATCAACAAGTAGAGTTTCACAAGTGCTGGTGCCCATCCACTCATCTTCCTCACCTTTGGCCCAGAAGCTCTCGCAATCTACTCAGCGCTGTCTAGCTGTCTAACTGCTTGACGGAACTCAACAACGCGGTCAAAACCCTGAAATCATCTTCAACTTCAAAGCTCCAAGCACCTCAACCCTTACGGCGGCGGATTCTGCAAATTTGGACTCGGACTCGGAGTCAGACAGGGAATAGCTAACTTTTCATACATCTACATAGTTACCTGGGATGCGGCACTTGTTCTATGGTCGATATCTGCCTCCCTTGCATGCAGGAGCAAAAATTCGAACTTCGATCCTTAAAAGTACAGATTCTGGCATTTTTTGGACACTCCGATCCCTAAAAGTACAGAAATGGCCGAAATCAGCGAGGACATAAACAGGCAAAATTGGGCAAATCACAGCATAGGCCCGGGTCCTGCTTTACATTTTTCCTCTTACCATCATGGGCCGGGGAGTTTTATTAACTGCTAATCTTCCCCAGCTGCAGAACCTCATCAAGCGGGATCCTATTGGATACAAGGAAGAGTTCCTGCAGCAATGGAACCACTACAACTCCATATGCCAGATCTTCAAAGTTCATCCCGGTGAACAGGCTCAGCACTTTCGAGAACTTGTTGCCTTCATATCACAGGTAGCGACCTGCTACCCTAAAGAGACCGCCGAATTCCCCGCACAAATAGCCTCGCTACTCCTCGAGAACTATGGAACTCTTACTCCTGATACCCGGAAAACCCTGGTCCAAAATCTTGTTATGTTGCGGAACAAGGATGTGATTTCGTCCATCGAGTACGTGCCCAAATGGTTCTTTCCCAACAGACCATACAATCCTTATTCAATTCTCTTTAGGCTTCTGAAATCCCTGTTCCCGATTCTTCCTAGGACAACGTCTCCCACTCTTCGCACCTTCATCCGTAAAACCATCCTCTCCGACATCAAAACGGCAAATCTGCGCTCCAAAAACCACAAGCTCAATCGCGCTGCTCAGGCTATGTTGTTTGGCATGGTCGAGCGTGGGATGGAAGGAGAATTTGTAGGTGATAAGGGAAAGCTCAGAGCTACCACCGGACCAACGACCAACCACACTGAGCACAACGGCGAAGAGGCCATGTGGGCTGTTATCCTGACAAAGGAACTTTGGCGGAAGGGCATCTGGTTCGTGGATTTATGCTTGGGCCTCTTGTTGAAAACCAACCACCTCCCAGGACTGACGTCAAGCCTGTTGCAATCATTGCGCTTGGATGCTTCCACCCTGTCACGAAGGTCCAAAGTGCTTCGATCCACTTTTTCCTTGGTAGTGACGAGGAGAAGGCAGATAGTGATGATGATGAGGATGTATGTTCATGCGATTTTCACCTACCTGGAATATTTCTGAACGTCATCCAGGATGTCGATGTTCGAGCTCTGCACCACAGACGCGAGATCAACAAAAAGACGCGGAGTGGAGACAAAAAGCTACAGAAGGTTCTCAATGCAGTCAAGAAAGTCGGTCGCTCACACTGCGACAATGGACTCGACTGACCTGGCTATCGTGACAGAAGAAACACAATAAACCCGAAACCGCTGCCAACTTCGCTGCCATCCAGCTTCTCAACGACCCCCAAACGTTCGCCGAGAAGCTTTACGACATCCTTAACCGCTATGACAAACGTTTCTCACTGGACCACAAGATTTTGCTCATGCAACTTCTCTCCAGGGTGGCAGGCTCCCACAAGCTCTGCGTTCTTGGATTCTACACCTACATCGTCAAGTATCTCGCTCACCGACAACTTCGTGTTCCATCTATCCTTGTCGCGCTCGCACAATCTGTCCACGATCTCACACCCCCAGATGCCCTGACTCCAGTCGTGAGGAAACTTGCACAAGAGTTTGTTCATCCTGGAGTCGGTAGTGAAGTAATCGCAGCTGGCTTGAATGCCATCCGCGAAGTGTGTAGGCGGCAGCCTTGGTCGATGGAGGAGGATCTGTTGGGTGATCTCATTGAGTATCGGAAAAGTCGCGACAAGGCCGTTACAGCCGCCGCACGTGGTCTACTTCAATTATTCCGTGAAGTGAACCCAGGTATGCTTAAACGGAGAGAGCGGGTAGGTCGCCCACAATCCTTACCACGCTTTCTCATGACATCGATTAGGGCAAAGATGCGAGCATGGGCCTTGCCGGTGGCAACCAACCGCTACCTTTTGGCCACAGTGCAGATGCAGCTGTCGACATCGAAGGACTTTCGGTGTGCCTTGTCTCCTTATTTCTTGGGGAGACTCTCCTTATATACGTACATATTAGCTCCTGGAGGATCATTTGGAAAAACTCCGCGAGGAAGAAGGCGTTGTCCTGGGCGACGATAAGGAGGGCGAGGGAGGTTGGGAGGGTTGGGACGTTGAATCCGATTCTTCAGACGACGAATCCGACGAGGGATGGCAGGATGTTCCTGATGACAACGAGGACCTTATCCTTAGTGATAGCGACGATGAGGGGGAGAAACCGAACCTGGCGCTGCAACCGGAGGCACCCACGCGGATATCAACGCTTGCTACCACCAAAGTAAATAACAATTTTCCTTCGCCCAAATACCGGTACTCATGGTCTGTCTTTTTTCACAGATTCTCACACCAGCAGACTTCGCCCTACTCAATGACCTTCGAATTCAGGAGGCCAACAAAGCGGTAGAAAATGGCGGCGGAAGCCACGCAAAACGGAAACTCGCGACACTTGAGGCCAACAAGAAGGCCATCCAAGGTGGCGAACAGAAGAACTCCTTCATATCCGAGAACGATATCCTCGGCCCACGAAAGAAGGCTAAGGCGGATTACGCGGAGCGCATTGCATCCATCCAGAAGGGCCGCGAGGGCCGCGAAAAGTTCAAATCGAACAAGGGCAAAGTCAACAAGGAGTCGGCCAGCAGTTCTACAAATCGCGAGAAGGCGAGAAACAAACCCATCATGATGATACTCAGCAGTGGTGCTGTTCGGGGGAAGAAGAAGGCGTCTCTAAGAGAAAAACAGCAGCGCCTGAGGAAACATATAGAGAAAGCGAAGAAAATGCGTCACTGAGTTGGGTGTGGTATTTATGTACAGGTTGCCAATGGGCGATTAAACATTGCATGAGCTCGCTGCTTTGACTTATGGACGGAATGAAAGTAACTTGGTGTCAGTCCTCGTTGAAGCTTCTTGCGGCAAGCGCATATCCAGATGCGAAATGCGAAAGCCGCGCATCCACAATGAATCCCTGTGGAAGAATTATCGTCAGCACTTGTCGCTTGGGTTCTGTGGTTTACGTGCCTTGTTCGTATATTCTGGATGAGACTCTGTTAAATCGCTGGATGACACCGTAACCTAGAAGTGACTCAACATTTGAGCTCTGCATCCAGGTTCGCCAGCTCTTAGCTCTACGACACGTGTGGTGATGAATTCTCCGGACTCGAGATTCTGTTCCGGGTATTTCATCTTGTCGGGCAACTCAACGTCGAGGACGATAAGTTTCATGTTAGCGTTGCTCATGCCTTGATGCGGCCATTCGATAAGATATGCACATACAGGATGAAGGACCTACCCGGATCGGATACGACGACAGGAGACGATTCGATGACCTTGTCAGCCTTGTAACCAGTCTCCTCCTGAAGTTCACGGAAGGCTGTTTGTTCTGGTGTCTCGCCCTGGTCGACCAGACCTTGAATGAAAGAATTTGTTAGAGGTAATGCAGGGCAATCAGTAGTAAAAGCTCACCTGCCGGGAGTTCTGTCAAGCCGAAAGTTGTTTACTTCGGTGTGTCCGACAAACGATCATGAATCGATGTTCATACCAACAACATACTTGTCAACTGGTGGACGATATTGCTCAATGACGATGGTCGACAGGGGAAGGGCGTTTGTTCTCGAACGCAGAAGTGCCAGTACGGCGACAGCTGTGGCATAAGAGATCACGGACGGAGTATTATCCATGGCAATTCATTTGTGGCGCGAGTTCATCGTACCGTCGATGCCCGACGAGTTGCGCGTCTTGCGCTCAGCGGACTCCAAGAAACGCTAGTAAAGAGCTCAGCAGAGTCTGGGAACAATTAATGGTAAGCTAATTCGACCTCTTTCCCTTCCACATCTTGGTATGTGAGCTTTCTGAGGGTAATCCATCTGTGAGTCAGAGAAGTTGAGACTGAGGAAAGGGAAGCTAGGATTGCCGAAGCGCTAACTTTGCCTCAGACGTGGGGAGTTCAGTGCTGGAAATGAGCCTGGGCAATATCGACATTTTCCGTGAATGGAGACGGTGTGGAATTGTTATCTGATGTGCTTGAATTGGCCCAGGCGCCCTAATCTACATAGTCTCATGCCCTCACCGGTACGGTAGTACCTTCCCAATACGGGGGATGACTCAGGCTCCTAGAACCAGCACTCTCGAACCGCTCGATTTCGCAATCCGAGAGGCCACGCAATGTTTTATATGTTGGAAAATGATGTCATCTTTCATCAGAACAAAGGAAGACAAACCTCATCCAGATAAACAAGACCTGGCTCAAACTCGCAGTTGAACGTTGAGCAGCTAGCAAAAGATAGATTCAGGAATGTCAGCCATCCATCCCTGGCCTCAGTAAACCCTACAGTATGTGCCACGAAATAACATACCCATCACAAAAGTACCAAGGCAACCCTGGATGAATCACCAATAAACATTTTAACAATCAACCAAAAATTAACACTGGGTGCACAGATCAATATTTCCTTGGATCATATCCAAGAAATATTCTGCCCAAATGCCCATTATATACACCATATATCTCCCAAACATTCATTGAACAAACATTGAAATTGGCTAGAATTTGTCTCAAGATCATATTCTGGAGTAATTATATACATGTACAGCCCATATAGTGAATTATGTATCATATATGTTCCTTGTATATCCACAAAATTGCTCAGGAGAATACTCTGAAAAAATTTTGACTATGGCCACAATATTTCCTAAATAGGTTTACAATATGTCCTGGAGACATATTGTGGACAAACTTTGAATTTGGCTACAGTATGTTTCAGAGTATGGATTTATTATTTTCTGAAGACAAACTGTAGACTTACTTTGTATATATTCAAAGTATGTCTCAAAGTAGTTCACAATATTTCCTAAAGACAAACTCTGGACAAACTGTGAAGTTGGCTACAGTATATCTATAAAAGGAAAAACAGTATTGTCTTGGGATATAACCTGAACAAATGCAGAGTTTTGATAAACTATTATTCTTGATCATATCTTGACAATCCTGTGATCAGAGGGTTTAATGCATTATTCCCACAGGCTCTGGTGGTATATAGTCCTTACCTCAGAGTCTAGACACTGCGTGTAGACAACTGAGGATAACGTTCAAAGTCTAAATAAAGTAAATGTACCAAAAATAGAAATGGGGTCGGTCTTCATGAGTCCTCCCAACAAAAATCAAGCGGTACGAACGTGCTGGTTTTAGGAGCCTGCTTTTGCCAGCCGCTCCACCAGTTTTGTTTATCTGGAGTAGGTTTGTCTTATTTGTTCAGATAAAAGATAAGATATTTTTCAACAACCTATGTATGCTATAGACATCCGATTCAAAATGACGTGCGTGTTTCAGTTGCCGAAAAGAGATTGTTGCTTTCGAAGAAAATCCCTTTGTACCTGTAGATATTATAAAACATTGCGTGGCTACTCGGATTGCGAAATCGAGCGGTGCGAGCGTGCTGGTTCCGAGCCTCCCCTGAGCCTCCCCTATCGGGAGGCTCGGATTCTTAGGTTTGTCTGATTTGTCTTCTATTTGTTCATACTCCCTAGGACTAAACATTGTGTGAACCCCTACGACCGCCCTCCGACCGATACGGGATCTGGGAGGATGGTTCTAAGTAGGATCCTGGGCATAAGGCTTACTTCACATCTTTAGGCCGTTAGCTTTCCGGCAACACACGTCTTCTGGGTCGATCGGGCACACAGGCATGCCATTAGACTAGTTAGTTAATACAAGTATGCATGCATGAGATTTACACAATGTAATGGATATATGCAGTGCGGGGCACTCGGAAGCGGCTCATCACAGGCGCCCCGTCGCCATCTTTCTCTGGTGAAACGCCAGCGCCTGATCAACGGCATTTAACACCGTCTTGAGGGCGGTCTCCACCCTCGCAGGATCGATACCATGCGCCACTCTAACAAGTGCATCAACCTTTTCACGTGTCTTGGCGAGGTACCCGGCCATCTTGGCGGCCTTGGTTGCACGCTGCGCGGGCGTCACGACGGCGAGGACAGCAGAGTGTGCTTCAGAGGGGGGTGGGTACATGGCGGACCAGAACTGGCGCAGAAACTCGTTGGCGGCTGTTTGGCACGTCGTCATCTGGCGGAAGAGGCCGTCGGGAATGTCGTCTGTTGCGCGGTGCGATGGGGCAACGGAGACGTGGTGGGAATGGAACAAACACATCATGTCAAGTAAGCCGTGGTAGCAGGACGAATGATGTGGTACGGACTTTTTCGGGACTTGACGTCAAGCCGGGCGGCGACGTTTTGGGTCATGGCAAGGAGCGCGGCGTCGCCTGGTTTGCGATCTTGCTTGAGCTGTCAAAGAAAGTGTTGGGGGTCAAGCGGTGGATGAGGCAAGGCTGACTGACCTGCATGAGGTTGTGGTCCCAGTGCTCGATGTTCGCCTTGGCCTCGCGGAAGACCGTCGGGATATCGAGATTCTACAAATGGCGTGAAGACAAAAATGCAGTAAACGAGGTGGCGACTGACCCTAGCGGCGACATCGGCCGAGCGTCGATCGGACATGATCCCCTCGAAATACCTCTGGCGGTCCTGCATCTCGAGCACAATGCCGTTTGGCGGCTCGGGATCCCTCAAGTCGTCGATCTCAATCTGCTTGTACGGATCGTCGTCGGTCTGCAGCCTCATCCTTTTGCTCGCGGGCCCGTCGCCGAGAGCACTGTTTAAGAGCCTCTCAGAGTGTTCGTTAAACTTTCTGATGAGGGGCAGGACGCCTCTGTGGCGACCGGGCTGCATGGTGACGTCCTTTTCGTTGCCTGAGGGATCGTGGTCCTCGAGGGTGGCGCCGAGGTCGAAAAAGGGGTCAACGGGGGTGTCGGGCTGGCGGCGGGGCTCGAGACCGTCGTCCTCCTTTTGTAGATACTTGTCGAATATTGGGTCGGCCTTGACGACGTGCTGGGCTGAGGTGGAACGGATGGAGGCACGGTGGGCATTGAAGAGCTTGGATTGAAAGTAGCGTTTCCAGAAGGCCTCTTCGGTGAGCTGGGAGGGAGAGGTGAGGGAAGAAGGAGGAGAAAGAGGGACGGAGACGCACGTTTGTGGGGACGTTGTCGGAGTAGGCCTTTGCGACGACGGGGTACTCGTCAAAGATGTCGTGGACGAGCTGCGGAGTGATCCTGATCTTTATTTCGCCGCCGTCGACGGTCTCTGGGCGGGGATCGACGAGCTGGCCGGACTTGCCCTTTTTCTGTGCGTCGGTGGCTGCGACGGCGAGCAGGAGGTGCCGGGAAGAGTGAGGGGACGGGGAGTGTTATGGCAAGGAGGGCACTCACCTCACGGCCGTCCCAGAACTCGGCCTCGGTGATGTGGGCGGACATGACGAGGTCGCGGTGGAGCTGTGCGAGGTCTGGGTTGGCAACGAGGACCTTTTTGCGGAGACGAAAGTCGCTGGCGGGGTCATTGGCGTGGATGACGGGGGTGACGGAGGGCGTGGGGGAGGGCCGGGGAGGGCCGGAGACGGGGCCGGAGACGGGGACGGGGGCAGCGACGGTGGGCTGCTTGGGTGCGCGGTTGCGGGAGATGATGGCGGTGAGCGCGGTCTTGAAGCGTTCGCGCTCAGCATACGCGACGGGCGGCGGCGCGGTAAAGGTAAAGTTGTGGCCGGCGTCGTCGCCGAGCAGGCCGAGCTTGAGGCGGACGAGCGCAGCGCCGTCCTTGCTGCAGAACAGCGACGCGGCGTCTGCGCACGGGACGCGGACCGACGGGGCGGACTTGCCGTCCTGGGTCCACTGCAGGTGTGTCTCCGTCAGCTCCAGCTGCCCCCCCGCTTTCTTGTACGACGCCTTGCCTGTGCAGACCAACGTATCCATGCTGATGTAAGCCACCTCAACTCCGTTCTCCGTTCTCCGCAACTCCGAGTCCGAGCCGAGCCTCGACCCTATATAATATACTGTAATCGTCGCGAGCATTCGTCGTCCACCAATGTCCATCCAACGCCAACTCTTCGTCTTTGATTTCGACTGGTACAACCCTCCCTCCCCCCTCCGATCCCGCTGATCTCCCCCCAGGTCCCTCGCAGACCAGGACACCGATCGCTACACCTTCGAGGTCCTCGCCCCAGATCTCCGTCGCCATATGAAGACCGCAAAGGAACACACCCAGTGGACCGATCTCGTGTACGTCTCCACCACTCATCTCCCATCCCCCACTCACCCCTCCCAGTGCACAGTCGCTGCAAAAGCTCCACGCCCGTGGCATCACCAGGGAACAGATCGAAACCACCCTCATCAACCTGCCCTTCGTGCGTCGTCCCTCAGCTTCCTCTACTTGCCCTCAACTCTGCAACCACAGCACCCCGCCATGATTCGCGGCGTCTCCAAGATCAAAGCCGAGAGCAAAACCACCTTTTTGTGTCTCTCCAACGCCAACTCTGTCTTTATCAAAACCATCCTCGAGGTGCGCCACACGCCACACGCCACACGCCCCCACATCCTATCGCGTCTTTTTTCATTCATCCAACTTTTCTCCCCACAGTCAAAGGGCCTCGAGAACCTCTTTGACGACATCATCACCAACCCCGCAGAGTGGGACGATAATGGCCTCCTCAAGCTCCGCCGCCGCGTCGACCCCAACGGGCCCCAGCACACCTGCAAGGTCGGCTGCAGCCCCAACATGTGCAAGGGTGCGTTTCTTTCCCTCTATAAAATACCTACTTACTCACTCCGACCCCCCAGGCGAAGAGCTCGAAGCCTACCTCGCCCAGCACGGGCCCTTTGACCGCGTCGTCTACACCGGTGACGGCTCCAACGACTTTTGCCCCATCCTTCGCCTGCGCCCCGAGGACGTCGTCGCGTGCCGCAGCTACCGCGGCCTCCAGACCCGCATCAACGAGGAGGGCCAAAAGGAGGGGCTCAAGGCCGACATCCGCTACTGGGCTGGCGCATGGGAGGCAGAGGAGATCTATGGCACGCTCTCTATCTGAGAGCTTGCTGCCCACATAACATTATATGTAACTAGCTAGAATCTGTACACTGACGCGCGCCACACACTAGATCCCGGAATCAAAGGAATGTATACCATATGAGGCTGGCTCACACGCTGCTTTTCAAGGCCGTGCCAGTGTACAAGTACAGAGCGATGCGTGTTGTGGAGGTATGGCCGGGGAGCGGGGCGGAGGCGGGGGATGGACACAAGAGAATAACACGCATGAAGAGAAGCAAAAATCGCAATCAGAGATATAAGTCAAAGAACGAACACGCGCGCGCGTCGCGTTACGAGGAGCTGCTATCACTATCTCCACGAGTCCATCGATCCGCCCGCCCCACCGCGCTTCGCCCCGCCCATCGGCTGCAGCCCATCCGGCACCGCAAACGGATTCCGCCCTTGCTGTTGCTGTTGCTGACTCCCTTGAATCTGCCCTTGTGGGGGCCCCGCCGTCACCACACCGGCCCCATAGAACGACGGCGGAACCGCCTGAGGTGGCGCCGCGATATGGCGCGCGGACGTGACCGCCGTCGAGTATGACTGGTACTGCTCGGGCTGCATGGGCACATACACATTGTTCATGTCCGAGCGACGGTCCACCGTGTCGAAAGCTACTGCGCCTCCGCCTTGTGATTGCTGCTGCTGCGGTGGTGGGTGTTGCGGTTGCTGCGTGTACGTCGCGGCATAACGATTCCCGCTTGTTGTTGCGTTGCTTGCGTAAGCCTGTGGCGGGTTCGATATCACCCCTGGCCCCGAGGCAGAGAACATGCCCCCAGCGCCGCTTGCACCCGCCCCACCCTGCCCGCCCCCAGCCGCCGCCGACCGCACATTCGACATCACCACCTCCCTCCGCCCATTATCGTCGTCCATCACGATCGTCGTCTGCGGGTGGTACGACTTCGACAACTTTGACGGCGGCGCCGGGTACCGCATGTTCCCGCTCGTGCCCGGCACGACACTATTCTGCGACCAGTTGATAGACCCCGACGCCGCCGCGATCTCCGCCTGCTGCTGCAGGTACTCTATCTGCGGGTACGACTGCGGCGCGGCTCCGGGTTTCCCGGATTGCCGCCGCTCCCACTCTACCATTGCATCTTCGCGGTTCAAGACGGGCGTCAGCGCGTCCCGTGGGATGTTGTCCATGCGCTGCAGCCGCGCGAGCGCCGGCGGGATCTCCTTCATCTGGTTGTGGTTGATCGTGTTTGCGCGCACGCGCGAGTTCGGGTTGTACGCGTTTGAGGGCATGTTAGGGTTCAGGTGCACACCGGGGTTCGTGGGAAGCACCTGCATGTGGTTGGAGTACGGGGTGCTGAGCTGCCCAGTCGACGCCTGATGCACGAGACGATGCTGCTGTTGCTGCTGCGCGCTTCCCCCTTGGTTCGTGGGGTACTGTTGGGCATTTTGGTGCTGCTGAGGATAAGGGTTTCCGCCGTCTGGAGGACTGGAGTAGAGTGCCGAAGGTAACTGTTGGGGCTGCTGCTGATGGGACTGCAACGGGAGAGCCTGCTGCGATTGCTGAGGTGTGATGTAGGGATTTCGGAATGTGGGTGCGTTCTGAGACGCAGCCTGGTGCGCCGTGTACGCCTGATGTTGGTTGAGATGCTGATTGTAGGTCGCTGCGTCCTGGTACGCCCTTGTTCCTTTGGGCTGCTGTGAAATCAGCCCACCGTACGGCCGCTTTGGGTCTGGAGTTCCAGATGATGATGTCCCTTGGTTGTGTGTGACGGTGGTCAAGCCATCAGGCTATGGGTGAATGCATGTCAGGTCTGTGGTGGGAACCGAAAATGTCGACGAGACTAACCACAAACGGCTTTGTAAACTTCTCTCCAGTGATAAAAGGGTGAAGCCTTGCTTGCTGAGGAGCCCAACGTGTCACAGGGTTCATATTCAAAAGGCCCTGGCAGAAGTCGATGAATGACGCCCGGTTGTTGAGTTCTGGGGGTGGTGCAACGTCAGACGGCGGTTGAAGAGAGAAGCTTCCAGACAAACCTTTTTCGACCTCATGGCTCTGCCCCTGCCTTGATGATTTTGAAGTAGGCATCGGAGCAGTGTTGATGATTTCCGGCAACGACGTCGCTTTGAAGTACTGCTTGCCAGGCTGCTCGTTAGTATTGTGCTCCCGGGAGTACTGCTCGATGCTTTTCAACCGATAAGCCTTCTCCTTTTTGTTGAGCTGAGAGTTCCAGGTCTCGTAAGTATCGAAAAACTGGCTCGTCTGCTTGCCAGTGTTCAGCATACTCAATGGCGGCATTCTGAGTAGGTTGAATCAGTATTTCGCAGACTTGGTGCGCAGATGGGGGAAAAGTGAGCAGGAGCGTACCCGAGCATTTCGATTATGCGGGTTAATTGGTTGTACTCGCTCGTCCCGGGAAATAGCGGCAGTCCGAGAAATAATTCCACCGCGATACACCCAAGAGACCACATGTCAATCGCCGCCGTATAGGACATGCCTAGCAGAACTTCCGGTGACCGGTAGAACCGTGATTGGATATACGTGTACACCGTTTGTTGGTCATGGCAAGCCGAGCCAAAATCGATGACTTTGATTTGTGGTGATTGAAGCCTTCAGAGAGTGTTAGATATAATCAGTATAATTGGCCATGGATGGTGCGCACGATTTCAGCAAGATATTTTCGGGTTTGAGATCACAATGTATGAGTCGAGCGTCCTTGAGCACAGTCATCGCATCCAGCAACTGCGCCATGAACACCTTCACCAACTGAGTACTCAAACCTTGGAACTGGTTTTGTTTAATGAGCTCGTAGAGGTTCGACGATAACAATTCGAAGACAAGGCACAGATGATTTCGATGGATGAACGAGTCGCGCAGGCGGAGAATGTGGTGCTCGTCATTCGGATCCCAGCTCTTGTTCAACTAAAGCACTTGTCAGAGGGGCGAGCAGTGCATCTGCAACGACCACTCACCATCTCCAGAATAGTCACCTCCATCATACTCTGGTTGAAGTACGCTGGTTTGTTCTTCACAACCTTAACTGCCACAATTTCGTGCGTCTTCATGTTTTGGCATTTTACCACCTGTCCGAATGTGCCTTGCCCAAGGATATCAAGGATGAGGTATCTCAAGAATAAGGTTAGCAGGTATCGATCTGGTCACAGGTCGGAAACATACTTGTGACTATCTTCGGCACCCAACCAATCATTGACATACAGGATGTAGTCATAGTCGTCGTTGTCAAACCCATCATTGTGTGCGGGTTTACTGGGTTTCGTCAACACTCGCCGGGGGTTGTGAGTTGATTCATATCTGAATTGGGGATTGCAGATGTGATATGTCTCCAGGATGTTGGTTGTGAGTTGCCTTAGGGGCTAAGGAACGTTTTAGTATAGTCGAAGGGTTGCGTCAATACTGCGTACCGATAAGTATACACCGTCAGGACCCATTCTTCTCCCTGTGGGCGGGACATCGAGCCGCGGTTGAAGATCTTGAGCGTTCCGCACGCGTCGGAACCCAGACGCGCGCCTTCTTTGAGGAGGAGGGTCGACTGACATCGCCTGGTCTTGAGGATAATAATGGGATGCCGGGCTTTGCGAGTGGAGATACGACATCGGAGTTGGAGGGTTCGACGCTGAGTTTTGCCGGCCAGGAACATGGGCAGAAAGATGCGTCTGGAGAGCGGGAGGATGGGGACTCGACGTATCCATGGAATAAGATGACGAATATGGCCCAGCAGAGTTCAAAGTGGCGGTTTGGGGTGTGTAGGGTGAGTTTGTCGGAGGGGTCATTGATTCCGTCTTGACTTGTGAATGGTTACGGCTGTGAGATTGGTAAGTGGCCGGATGGTTGCGCTGATCTTGAGGCGGTCCATAGGGATAGGATGTAGTGGTCGGCGAGTACTGAGATTGCTGCGAATAGGACTCCATCATGGTGGCAGAACTGGGGGGATTGGGACCACGGAGCGGAGAACGACCAGCAAGGCCAGACGAGCTTGGTTCGAGGCTTGATACTCTCTTGGCCTGCTGGGTTGCGGAACCGTTGTAGTACATATCGGAGTACGAATCTGCGGGTGTGGTGGAACTGACTCCCAGGGAGCCCGGACCAGTCAGCGATTGCTGCTGATAGGCCGCACTGGGTGGATAGAATGAAGTCTGTGGTAGCTGGTTGGTTGTCCTGGATTGAGAATCGATGGTAAAAGCGCCCTCGAGATCCTCTGGCTGATGATGACGACGTGCCCTCGAAGATGGGGTGTTGCTGACGGCGCTGCCTCCCAACGACGCGCTGCGGGCCAGCTGACTGTGACCAGATGATAAATAAGGAGATGTTATCGTGGGCTGCTGATCATCTATGAGCTGGGAGATTCGATGCCTTGTCGGGCCCGTTGGAGTCTGGTGGATTGGCGGTAAACGCTGTGATGATGCTGCAGAAAGCGATTGTGGTGGAGGCGGCGGGGGTACAGAGTATAGATAAGAGGCCTGAGCAGCATGCGCTGCCTGAGCCGACGACGACAAGGGCTCGACCTGAGTCTGCCAACGGGGGAGATCAAAGCTTTGGTTTGTGTCAGGCATGTATAGTTCAGCTTCCGACATATCCAGTCAGTCAGGACTCAACACGGGTGAACAGCTGATGCTGAAATCTCCCAGTCAGAACTAACTGCTCCCTCTACTCCAAACGGCGATTCGGATGGTGGTAAGGCTGAGGAGACCGCAGTGGTGGTGGTGCCGTGTTGCACCGCAACGTTTGTATGTAATCCGTAATCGATTCTCCCAAGTCAGTCGGACAATGAATGGTTGGTTTCAGCTGCCCCTTTCTCTCTCTCTTCAAGGCTATACTACTTTGCCCTGCGTTTTGCTTCTTCTACTGCTCTACGCCGCCGTATTCTGCTCGATCCCCAACAGGGCCGCTAGTATCCCTTTTTCTGCCTCAAGCAGCAGTCTAGGGCCTTGTCCTATTGTCAAGAAGGACGATGGCAGATCAACTGATAGAAATATCTGCTTCCCGAAACGTTTTGCTGTGGGCTCCTTCAACGCCAGCACGTAGCCTCATCAGCTTTCTGGCAAGTCTTACCTAAGCGCTGGGCCATTGATAAAGCAACGTCCGACTCTGTTGACCGAAATAACGAGGTCGCAGGAGTTGCCTGTCCAGCCTTCATTGGCAAACAACTCAGGTACATACAGGGCCCCAATCAAGATGCCACGTACGAAGCGGGGAGGCATGGCGCAGGCCCAGTCCTTACACAAGCTACCCTGTGTCACAGCCTTGTGGACATCCTCTGGTGATCCTTCCGTGGTGCCAACCCATACCATGTATGAGTCAACAAGCCGCGTTACCTGCAACGCGAGCGCTGGCAAGGAGGGATCAGAAGATTCCAAGTGTTTTGTGTTATATGATATCGATGTTCCTATCTCAGATGGCATTTTGACGATTCGTAGTCAGGTCAAGCCCGTGCCTCTTTAGTTTTTGTCTCTTGGAATATCAGATCAAGAACGTGATCGTGTCTTTGACTGGCAACTCTAGAGTCGGTTATTCGAATCATGCGAGATGAATGGTCGGTGCAACAGTCCAGTATATGAAAAAAAAACATACCACGAATCGGATACTCAACGCGTGAGGTGCAGATAGTCTGCGATAGATGAGTGTCACAGCTGGCGCTGAGGCGAAACAAGCACCCGGATGACATGATTTGTTTGGACGGCCGGAGGCCCCGGGAAGCTCACCTATATGGCCCTGAAATCCGTTATATTATATTTTGTGGCGAGAAAATCTGTAATACAAAAAGTGGGCACGTCGCAATTCGGACTTGGTAGATCCGATGCATTGGTCAGCATGATGTATCTTGGGCGCGTGCTGGGTCTGAGTGTTTCTACCACACGTAAATGCATTCTCGAGCGTCTCGAACATCTGGGTGTTCATTTTACAGATAGCCGGCATAATTAGAGTAGTAGTACTGTACTCAAAGCACGTCGCGCCTCTGCGTGATGTCTTCGATCG
>JABCKJ010000446.1:0-16192 GCA_018850815.1 Asterophora lycoperdoides
TTGTTAGACCGCGCAGTGTTGATGGCGAGCATCTCCTTGAGCAGTTTATCCATCTTGAGCTGAAGCGAGGAGATATTGTAGTCAAAGTCGGCGATTTCCGCCAACCCTTGCTCCACGGCAGCTCTCGGGAGATGGCTCTGACCATGGTCGGGGCGGTAGTTCGTCCGCAAGAAAGCGTTCGCAATCTCACTGGCCGCAGGGCTACGCGTACTATCATTCTGCGGTAGATGCTACTGTCAAAACTAGCACTCAGATGATAATTTCATGTTGAACCCATACCTTCAAGCCCGACTTGTACCCGGATATGCTCGCTTCGAGGGCCAGCGCTGCTTCCTCAGATAGTGGTTTAACTTGAAGGGTAATTTAGAAGATCAGTAAGGGGGCAGCCCTACCAATCGCTCAAATAGCCATACCATATTCAACTGTAACAGGTTCCCCAGGGATCGTGCGCTCAGATTGGAATCGAAAGAGAGACTTGAAAAGAGAAAAAAACTTACGGAAAGAGACCTTCTGCACATGGATCTCTCGGTCGTGAGGTTCCATCTCAGCCGACCTCGACACGAATTGCAAAGGCACGTAATTATCAGGCTTTGA
Organism: Asterophora lycoperdoides; assembly: GCA_018850815.1. NCBI lineage: Eukaryota > Fungi > Basidiomycota > Agaricomycetes > Agaricales > Lyophyllaceae > Asterophora > Asterophora lycoperdoides. The sequence goes on from JABCKJ010000446.1 coordinate 595, forward strand.
TCAATCAACCGTTTGGCTGCTGCGACAGAGACCTATCCGCGCGCTGGTAGACATGAAGGAGCAGGTTGAATGCCGGTTGAACGCCGACGGTCCGGCCCGGGGTCCTCAACTACTGTAACACACAGACGGTATCTACAAAGACAGAAAAACACTTGGGCTCGATGCTCTGATCGACTCGTAGAATGATGGCACCGCATTTAAAATGAGTGCTGAGACTATAAATGAAGAATGAGCCGTTTGCCGTGACAGGCGGAGCGTGCTGGCAGACGGCGAATCTCCCTCGTCAGGGGGGTCGAGCTCATCGAGGGCTGGATCATATTCGTAGGGGACGAGCCCACGGGGAGCAGTGGGAAAGGCAGAGTCTCGCTGGGACGCGTACTTGGTGTCGAGAGAGACGAACGACGAGCCCGAGGACGAGATGGTGTAGTCTCGGTTGAACTTGGGCGGGGGCAAGAGGTGGGACGAGTTGCGACGTCGTCGGAGGCAAGGCGTTAAAGGAGGATGGAGCTGCGCTGGGCAGAGGCGAGGCCCGGAGCTCGAGGGCGTCGGGCCGAGGGTGGAGTGGGTGGTGTCGCGGTGGTGCAACGAACGGGTGAGCGATAGCTGCTGTATCTGCCCTACACCGCCCTATTCTCGAATAATACTCACGCATGTTGGGTGGCCGACAAGCATCGGCCGGCAGAGATGGAGTCCTGGAAAACGATGGCATGCCTGAGGCAGAGACTGGAAGTCATTAGCCCCGGTAACATCGGTGAAATGAACAGCAGACGCACCAATCCAACAGCTAACGAGAAAACGCATTGCTTCTTCAACGCAACACTAGTTGAAATACCAGCTATTCCTGCAGACCCGAGGTGCAGATAGTAGAGATTCATAACAATGTGATCGACGAGAAGACCATACCCGGATTTCACTGCTCTAGCTTGCACTCCCCTCAGTGACCGCCGTCCAATCATTGTGCTGACCGCGACATGATCGTCATGTCAAGGTAGAGCGTCGGCGCGGTGGTGGTGGGAGGGAACAGCGAGCTTGGACCCTCTTGGACCGGTTCAGCCGAGCCGTTGCGATCAAAAATCCTTCTTTCCTCCTACCACGCCTACAGGCCACCAGTTTGCCACCAGTGAAGCTTTTGAACCTAGCCGAGTACTGCCCAAGCTCTCTATGTCACTTGAGTTGTCTTTAAACAATGTTCTGGGGCTATTGGACTTGACTGGTCAGCTAGAGGGCTGCGGCTCTTCCGTCTTGATGCACGTTGAAGGGGGATATGAATGCACACTGCATGGCTCTCAGCGCAGCACTTCATAGTGGTGGTTCGGATCCTTGGCGTCTTGACTCTCTCGTGAAAGGATAAGGAGTAAAAAGAGAGCGCCTGCCACATTCCCTTTGTGAACAGGCACTAGTTTCGACGCGGCAAACGGCGCTTTGTTGGATGAAAGGGAAATTCTCAGTGAATGCCTATGAATACAACGAGGTCCATTGAATCTTCCATTCGCCTCACACCCCAACTCCAACCACGCACTCGTCGCACACCTCCCGCCCGCCAGACATCATGAGCACGTATAATCTACACAACACTCGAGTACATTCTTCTTGTCGCAACCACTCTCTCCTTCCCGGGAGCGTTCCAATCGTTCAAGCGACTGTCACCGTTACCATACTAGCGGTGCTCATTGGCCTTTTCTTCGTTGCCAACAACATATGGGAAACTCGGACATTTCTCAGTCGAAAACAGCACCACACCGCCCAGCTGGCTGTGATACAGGCCCGGGAGACGGAGGCGCGAGGGCTCCTAGAAGCTTTGAAGACTGAATGCGAGTTCACGCACCAGGGTATCCGGCGAGAACGAGATGAAATGAGACAGAGCACGACACGGTCGCTTTGTGAGATGGTGAGGGAGAGCGAGCGGGCGTTCCAGGCCATCCGGGACGAGGGGGAGCGAGCAAAGCGACAGATTGAGGAGCATAGGGATGCTATGAAAGCATGTATCGAGGAAGCAGAGCTCCTTGGCGAGCAGGTGCAGAACCATCGACTGGAGCTGGCAACTTTCGAGGTGGACGTGAACGTGATGTCGAGGACCTTCCGGGAGAGGATGCGCGTGATTCAGAATGCGTTTGCGGCGATGGGCGGGCGCGTAGGGAGGCAGGTTGACCAATTGGACCAGCATGTGGGTTTCTACTCTTCTTTCATTATTTCGGCTTGTCTGAAGATCGGCCGCAGATGATTTGAAAGAAACAGCAAATTAGAGAGCTATATACCATGCATAGTTTAAGGGAGTTATGAACATATGTAATACCATGCTTACTGTCCTAACGGAACAAGGGAGATCGTCTGAGGTAGTCTGAAGTATGTTGCGACGGCGCTACCAATCGGCCGCACGCCACAATGACAAACACATCCTTCTGCTGGTGTTATCCGTCTCCAATCGTCGCGGAATCGCTTGATTGAGCTCACAGTAACTCGAAAAGACCCCAAGCCGTTCCTGCAGGATCGTATGGGGAGGGCCAGCGCATGCGGGAGATGAACGACATCATTCGACCCCTGGACCATATTCGACGATGCAAGACTCTATCCGTCGACGTCGTCCACACTTCATCCCTTCCTCGCATGCTTGCCGACTTACCCCCATCTGTTGGGGAAAAATGTCGTATACTGAGGAAGCTCCCGTTCGATTCGAGTGCATGTCATCGAAGGGCGCGCAGCTGGATCAATGTCATTTTACTTCCCACTATTTCAGATACTCGTCAACAAAACGTGCAGTGGACAAGGAGGAATGATTGAGCCGAGGGCCGCGACGGACAGAGCGAGCCACGCGACAGCTGCACAGCAAAAATGGCAAATCGACGAAGGAGAGGCGCGTAACCACCGAATGGAGACGAGGGAGGGTTCTAGTGCAGCCATTCACGCCGATATCTCTCCCTCCGAAACGGGTGGGCCGTGGGCCAAGTGGAAGGCGGTAAACACATCGATTGAGACACTACGAGCCAGTACAGAATAGCACAAACTTCAAAGCGCGAACAGGAACGCCGACTTGAAGAGAGAGCGCAGCCATATATCAATGATTAATCACACCAGTGAGCGTCGGGAAAGCCAAGGTGAAGGCGCCTAAAACCGTCAACGCTCTGTCGGTACCTGCCTCGCTCGGTACTGGGGTCGTACCGATAGGTAAAACGAAGGGTTGGTGGCGAACATGTGGTAAAATGCGCGCAACGACAGGCCCGAGATCGCGCGAGCGGGCAGACAGTTAAGCACCAGAAATCTGGGCTACGAGTGACGAAAAGCATTGGCCAAGAAAGCTTTGAAATAGAGATGCATGTTGCAACCTAGATACTAGAACAGGACAGCGTGATTTCGGGGCGTGGAAAACCTGCATCCGTGTTTGGTGAGACCGGGGTCCGGCTTTGCTGATTGCAACTCTTCAGTTTCACCCATGCTTGTTCACAGCGACGACGACCGCCAACAAGATGCGCACCGTTAAGCTCGTTGTCATCGGCGCGTCCGGCGTTGGTAAAACGAGTCTCCGCGGCCAGGTCAGTGCTCATATATGCGTCCCAGGGCAAATGGTCTGATTTCTGCGCAGTACATCTCCGGTCGCTTTTCAAATGGCTACAGGGCGACTATCGGCGCGGATTTCATCGCCAAGATCCTGCCACATCCTAGTAATCCTGCGGACTCCATCACACTGCAGATTTGGGTACGCAGAGCTCACATTTGAGCCGAAGAAGTTTGCTGATCGGGCCGTGCAGGACACAGCCGGCCAGGAGCGGTTCTCCAGCCTGTCGACGGCTTTCTTTCGCGGAGCAGACGCCGCGCTGCTCATGTTCGACGTCAACACGCCCGAGACGATGACCGCGCTCACCAAGTGGTGGGCCGAGTTCCGGGATCGTGCGCCCCTGGCAGATGAGGACATGCAGGATTACTGCTGCGTAGTGGTGGGGAACAAAATGGACTTGGCCGGGAGCGATGGAAAAGATCGGGTCTCAGAGGAAGAGGCGCTCAAGTTTCTCCGAGAACTGGTTCCAGCAACGTCGAGGCCGCCTTCGCCGACGAACGAGGACCCACTCGCGCGTCTGCCAGACTCCAGCGCCAGCACCGTGGATTTTCCGAGCTCAGAACCGCTCGCTATCATCCAGAACGGCCACGCGAAAAATTCAACGTCTTTCCATTCCCCCAGGCACCGTCTCTCCAAGTCCCGCTCACGCTCCGCATCCCGGTTTTACAGCGCTGGCACGATGACGACCACTATCAGCATCTACCACACGCCCTCCTCCTCCCTCTTCGACGTCTACCAGACCGCGCGCAACTCCCCGGAGCCGTGGTTCTCCGGCTCATCCTCGTCCCTAGTGCCCACTCAGCGCACACCCCGCCTCTCCACAAGTAGCGCGAGCTCGGGCAGCGCACCCACCATCACCCCCAGCCTCTTCGCTCGAGAACACACCGCTGTGTCTCGCACCACCACCCCGGAGGACGGCGAACTCCCACAGCTGGAACCGGAGCCAGCCCCTGAGCCCGACCCATACGCGTTCCCCGTCCTCCCGCCCCCGCCCGCACGAGGCCCAAAGCTGTTCTTCACGTCAGCGAAGACAGGTGAGGGCGTCGGCGCCGTGTTCGCGTACATCGCGCAGCGCGTCGTGCGCAGGTGGGAGTACGAAGACCGCCTCGAGGCGCAGAGGATGCATATGCGGATCCTAGGGGAGCCGGATACGAGTAATATCCGGCTCAGGGTGGACGCCCCGGAGCGGCTACGGGCGAGGCTGGATGCCTGCTGTGGTTCGTGATATGGTCAATGGGAGGCGAGGTTTCCTGGATCCCTCTTCCTCCTCTCCACACACTTTTATTTTATCACTTTTTATGGACATGGCTTCACGCACGCACGCGCCTCTTGTTTAGTATCCATTCCAACTCTCCCACTCCCTGTCTATCTCTCTCTCTCTCTCTCTCCGTCGTTGATTCCTGTTTTTTTTCCTTTGCGGAATCATTATATATACTACATACATGCATAGTACGTACATACAAAGTTCCGGCACATGTGTATCTTACCCGCACATACATCCACAAAGGACAAAGAAGAGTACCCGGTACGCTCCTACGACAACGATATCTGCGGCTCTCGTTGACGGATCGCCTGACGGCGCTCACGTTCAAATGCCCTCCAGAGTCCACCCTCATATGCAACCTCCCAATTCCGGATGCCTTGGACCCAGCGCCTGATTTCGCAGCTGTTAAAAAACTCATTCGGCCATACATGCGTTTGCAGTTCATGCCGGAGCAGCTGACGGTATGTCTACTCGCAAAAGTCAAGGCGTTATCGTCTTACTTGTGTCGACTTTATCTAGTCGCATCGTTCTCTGAGGAAACGGCGAAACAGATCATTCTATTATACAATCAATTGGGTATTGACGATCTGAGAAAGCCTTCCCGCCAGTGCCGTGAAAGTTTTGAGCATGCGCCACGCTTGCCACGCATGCGTCATGTCTACCTTCACCCTGATTCTCCTCGTTAAAACTAGTATGGCTGCGTTCTACACCTGGCCTATTCCTTTTTTATCTGCTAACGAGACAACATCGTCTTCCGCGGCCGTCGCCCCTTCGTTGTCGCCATCTGGGTCTCATTCTCTGACAGCGCACTGATATTGGCAACATTAAGTCCAACTCAGAAGTCTTGACCTCCTTCCATGGAATGCAAACCCGAAGCTTACTCGATGGAAACACCAGATCGCAAACCGTCATTCGAATCGAGCTCTTGTCAAGCAGTGGGTGGATATTGCGAGCGACATACATGTAAATGACGTGGTGTACTGATACAAGACGTCGACCTCGGTCACCATACCTATAATATTTCATCTATATATACTGGATCGTCGTGCCGTAGCGTAATGTTAATTAATGTGGCGTGATGTTTGCCTGAGCGCGTCTCGCAAACCCCAGGTTCAAACGTCAAGTTATATGGCCGTGGCGCGCGCAACGATGCTGGGGGTCGATGGCCGCCATCGTATATCGAAGTGCAGAAAAGCCTAGAAAACCTCGTCGTTCAACAGTACGGAGTCTCGACGACGACTGGGCCATAGATGCCGCAGCCGCCAGTCCACTCAAGATCAGAATTCCCTGCTTAACATGACGAGCTTCGCAGTACAGTCAGTCAGGGCAGGGTGAGAGGAACGCTGAACTTTGGCATAGTCTGCGTAGGTCACGAATCCACAGGAGCCAGAGCAGGGCAGAAAGCGCGTCCGACGCGTTCATAGTGGAGCTTCAAGCTCAGCAGCTGGATGAATCGACCACGCATGAGTGACGACAGAGACGTTCTTGAAAGAACCCGAGTAAATCATTTGGATGCCCTGATGACGCTCATAAGCGCCTTGACGACGGAAGTAAATCACAGGACATCTCCAGGTACCGGGCCCCCGCTGTCGCTCTCGTTCAGGGTGTGCAAGGAACGAACGAGCCTTTGGGGCCTACAGGAACCTTGACGACTTTCAGGAACGGACTCTGGGGAAAGCAAGGGGAAAGAAGAAAGTCTATCTTTAACTTACAAAGTTCTGTTCTGGCTTGCTCAGTGAGAGGCCTGATGCACTGTTAAGATGCGGTTTGCTTCCGCCGGAAAGAGGATCCGGAGGCCCTTGAGTGTGGCTTGTGGGTATGTACCTAGATCAAAGACCTAAAAGCTCGTTTTACGAGACTCGCTCTCGTACTTGTGCTACCCTGCAGTTGAGCAAACCTCGGCTTTTCGGAGCCGTTACGGTTCCAGTGATATCGAACACACCTCTGCCATTCCGTTATCCTGTTGTTTCTGATCAGATTACACGACCATTGTTCTCACAACAGGATGCCCTTTCCCAACCTCTTGCCATCGGCGAGACGGCCGTCAAGCGAACGGGGATTTCGAATGTTCACCGTTTTGGGCATAGCTTCGGTCGAACGCGGGCGTTGAGTCTTGTCCGCTACTGTTTCCGTGATGTCGATATCGATAACAAAGATAAGCGTTCCGTGGGCCGCGGTGAGAGCGATGAAATGTGCGAGCCGTGACTGTTGATAGCAATGAGTGGAGCCGCAAGCGTCGGGATGTCGTGATCATTAGATGTAGCGGCACGTACAGGCCTCCGAGTCGCGCCATAAGTTGTTGCAGGCCGAGGTCCCTTGTTCTGTCAAAATGCCTGGCAATTTGGCTGGCATGGAAGCTGATATGAATGAATCTTTCTGTCAACCGTCGGCAAACCCATATCACAGACCCGCCACGGTGGCGGGGAGAAAAGAAGAGTCTGGAGTCTAGACCACCGTGACAGAATCATCAGGCGAACATGAAGCGATGTTATCATCCAGCTAGGGAATCAGAGGGATCTACATATGTTCATATCATTCCCGGCGAACAAGAAAAGATCTCAATCGCCAGCGGAGGTCGATGTGGAGTGTACGGGAGAGCGCGTGGTCCGTGGAGAGATTCGAGCGTTCTTGTAGCCGAGGATTAGCGTCATGAGCCCTCCTATCTAGAATGTGGAGAACGGTGAAAGACGTTGGGTGCCCAATCAGAAGGCGCGCCAGAAGAGCAAAAGGTGGTGCACATTGGAAAGAGCGGACCAACCGTTCAAATCCAGCAAAAGGACCGGATCAGGATTGAGATTCAAATTATTCAATTATGATTATTGGAGCATCACGTCGCACGAGGCTTTGGATTATTTCATCTATCATAAACGGAGGAGGGTCTGGTGATACTTTTACTTACATATGTACATACAGCATGTATATGGAGCGTGTCAGATGGGAATGGTGGCTGGACTGTGGAAGGAGCGCGTCAGCGGTCAGATGGGGATGGTGGCTGGACTGTGGACGTATCCTCCGGTGATTGATTTGACGAAGAAAAGAGATGGTGGAGAAAGACAGGGGGGATCAGATGGTGTGATCGACCCTGGACAATTTACAAATGTACATATGTAGTACCCCTGAATGTCATTGTCTGGGAGTTCGTTCTCCTTCTGGATTCTGCTCCATATGGCACCACTCATGCTTCACGCCTCCGAGCGTTGCTTGAGGGAAGCCAACTTCAAGGGGAGTTCAGAGCATAGACTACGCCATACAGTTTCACATTCACAGCTTTTAGTATGGGTACCAGTATCAATGAACATACGAAGGGAATACGCAGGGCGCGAATAAGTCAAGACAGGACGTATGGTATGTGCTCGAAAGTAAGGGTGAGAGTAAGAGGCGGGAATTAGACATGGATATGATGAGGAGGTGTGCTCGAGGCCGAATTCGACTTCGAGGGAGGGATGGAAGAGCGAGCAAGGAGTATACTGAAAGTAGGTAAGTTGCAGGATAAGGTATGTGACAAGAAGGGAAGAAAGGAGGAAAGGACAAGGAGGGTTATATGGCATGTTATAGTGTACGATATGTTACGATAAGTTGATTGATTCCAAATTCCAAGGGTGGTAGGGAAGGAGGAGAGAGTACACGCGAGACGGAGAAGGGAAAGAAAAGAGCGAGGACGGAGGAAGGGAGAGCAAAAGAAACACCAAATAAGAAAAGATACCTGTACAGTAGCACATCTCAGATCCCAGCAAAAAAAGAGAGAGAATGAAAGAGAACGACAGCCAAGGGCGCCGGCGGCACTGCTGTACCTGTTGTCGGGGACCAGCGTCGCACCCTAGTTGGCGTACCCACCGACGGCATACCCTCCCTCATACCCACCGCCATACTGCTGCAGCGCCTGGAACCCCTGCGCCTGCTGATGCGCCATCTGGCCGTGGCCGTGGCCATGGCCATGGCCATGGCCATGCCCGAGAGGGGAGAGGGGCGCCGGCGAGCGAGGGGAGAACGGCGACACGGTGCCCGCCCCCGATCGCGGACTCGCAGCGGAATGAAACGACGAGGTAGATGAGATAGAGGCGGCGGAGAGCGGTGGTGGTGGTGGTGGTGCTGCTGCTGCTGCTGACGGGGGGTTGGGGTGAGCGGACACGGTTGCAGAGGCGCTGGATGTCGAGCAGGGATTAGCCTTGGATGGCGATAAAAAAGAGAAAGACACGTACGAAGCAGCGCTCGGTAACCCAGCAACAGGCGTCGACGCACCCGAGTGCGAGCCCTGCGACGTGGGGGAGTAGATGCTTCCCCCTCCCCCAGCGCCGTTTGACGACACGAGCGACATGTTCAGGTACGGCACCTGCGCTCCGTGCCCCGCACCCGCTCCATGGCCGTTGTGCTGCACGTGGTGAGGGTGCTGATGTGACGGGTGGTGCGAGGACGGCTGGTGGGGATGCTGCGCGTACCCCGACGATGTCGACGTCGTCGAATACGGCCTCGGCGGCGGTGCCGGGTACGCATTCGCCCCGCCGCCTCCACCACCATTGACGTGCGGCGTAACCCTCCTCGATGGCGGCTGCGGCTGCGGCGTCGTTCGTCCTCCTCCCTCGGCGCCCCGCAAACTCAAAGTCCGGCGGATACCCGTCGGCGTTCGTTCCTGCGCAGGCGGCGCCGACCCACTGCCCTGGTCAAAAATCGTCAACGCCCCCGTGTTCCCCACAATCCCCAGCCCGCTCGCTGTGCCCGGTCTCCCTGTTCCTCCTCCTCCTCCCTCCGCACCGAACCCGCCTCGCTCCGAGTTAGACAGAAGGAACGCGGCCCCGCCGAGCCCGGAGAACACGAGCGGGTCGACGTCCACACCGGCGCCTGTAGAGTCGTTGCACAGCTCCATCACAGTGAGCCGCCGCGACGCAGGGCGCGAGTCCGAGCCGTAGTCGTACGTGTTGTCGAGATGCGCGCCGCCGCCGTTCGGGTGTCCGTGTGCGTGTCCGTGTGCGTACGGCTGCTGGTGATACCCATCATCATACGCCTCTGGGCCATCGGCGCCTCCAAACGGCCTTTTCCTCCCGCCCGGCGCACTCCCATTCGACACAGAAGGCGGCGATACAGTCCGCTGGTGCTCCGGCGGTGCGTAGTAAAACGGGGAGCTATCGTTGTTCAAAGGCGCGCCAGGTCCGTAGTGGGCTGCTCCACCGTAGTAGGCCTTTCCAGCGTTCGGGAGGCTCGGGTTCGGGTAGAAAGAGGTGGCGGAGGAGGAGGAGCTGGGCCGGCCAGAGGCGGTTCCGGGGCGCGGGCGCAGGTGCGCGGGGAACGACGACGAGTTCGGGTAGAGGTGTTGGTGCGGTTGCTGGTGGTGGTGGTATTGCGGCTGCTGGAGGTGGGGGTGCTGCTGGAGCTGCGAGAGCTGGTGGTGGTGCTGTTGCGCGGCATGATGCTGCTGGTATTGGTGCAGTGTCGGGTGTCCGTTTGCATGCTGGTGTTGGGAGGACATGGACGACGACACGATCGAAGATAGCGGAGGCAGCCGTTCGCCCGACGTGCCGGGGCGCGAGACTGTCCCGCGAGGCCCGTTGTTGCTGTCGCCAGCAAGCCCAAAGCCAAGGGTGGCCGTGGGCGAAAATGAGACAAAGTTGGACGAACTATGGTGCGGGTCACGCGAGGACGAACGGGGCTCGATGTCGGGCGACTGGACATGCCACGATGACTGCTGGTGGTACATCAACGGGTGGTGCTGCTGGTGGTGGTGTTCGTCGTACACGCCCCCACTTCCGTTCGGACTCAGCATCCCACCGACCCCGACAGGAACCCCGAGCTCCTCCTGCTTGATGATGGAGTCGATGCCGTCACTCACCACTTCGCCTGTAGGAGGCGAGTGCGGCTGTGCGACGTTGGTATTCGAGTTGGAGGCGGTGTTGGCGTTGGAGGCGGTGCGGCGTCCCCCGCGCGGGTTGCCTACCTTGCTGGCGGCGGCCATGGTGGCATGCAGGGAGGTGAGGTCGCGCATCATGCGCTCATTCTGCTCCTGCTTGTCGGCGTGGACAGTCTGCGCATGTTGTCGGAGGTTGTCGAGACGCGAGAACTGTTTGCCGCAGTGGCAGGTAAAGGGGCGCTCCCCAGTGTGTTTTCTGGGGAGAAAAAAATCGATACGAAGAATATAAACGAGGGAGAATAAAATCAATACGAAGAAAGTAAACGATGAGAACAGAGATATGGTCAGCTGTGGTCGACACGAAAAAACCTGGCAAACGCACCGTATATGACGCGCCAGATGCTCACTGCGCGAAAAGACCATACGGCACTCACCGTAGCCTCTGCACTGGAACGTCTTGGCGGGTGCAGGACGGTACCGCTTATTGACGCCTGCGATGAGGCCCGTAGCATGAGCATTGGTGACTACGGCAGGCATCTCTGCGTCGTGCACCTGCGCGTGCTCGTCGTGCTCTCCGTTCCCTAGATATGGTTGCTCGCTGTTCAGTCATTGGCGTCGAGTTAGTTGTCGCTGTGCTCACCGTTGAGTGCGTCGTTGGTGGGGCGGCGAGGCACAGTGCCTGCGTGATCAGGGGAGGATCGCTCAGGGGACGAGGGCGCCATGAACGTTGTTCGAAAAAGCGATGCCACTCATCTATTATACATATGTGCCTGGCGAGCACCAGGCACAGCGGAGTTTCAATCGGACCGAATCTTCGGGTCAGGTCCGGATGCGAGGGCAACGACGACGACGACGACGACGGCGGCGGCGGATGCAAGGACAGCGACGACGGCCACGACGACGAAGCGACCACAGCCGACGGCCATAACTCCTCTGCTCGACGACATATGCTGGAGCCCCCACAGTCCCCTCTACTGCCCCCATATTGCTTGCCGGTCAATCAGCCAACGCAATCAAAAAAAAAATTACGACACAAATAAACCTGACTAGGCGCCATTTGTCCTCCTCAGTGTATACGGTGTAATAATTACTTTCGAGATGCGCTTGGCTTACTTGTTGTTCGCTGTAAATGAGCAGCGCGCTCGAAACCGGCCCCGACAATCTACTCTACATTCATTCTACAATCAGCAACCCTAATGGGCCTACACCAAGTTCATGCTGACCGGGCTCCTTTCAAATTCGCAACTGCTCTGTGCGTTCAATTTCAAACGTCCTCGGGCACTCCGGTATACCATGTACATCCGAAGTCGAGGCTCTCATTGCGCCGCAAACCCACCTCTGGGCATCGTCCCCGTACCCGTCACATTCAATGTCAACATCATCCATCGTTTGATCAATTCTCAGATCTATCCATGTTCGCGGCGTTCGCAACCCCAAATCTCCCTGCATCACCCAATTCTCTGTCAACTTTTTGCCTGGGTGCCACATGATCATGCGGCCTACGGTGACGAAACACTCAACGGTCCGGAAACCGCAAGGGCTCCGAGAACATCGCCCCACAATCCGGTGCATGTTGCCCCTGGGTGGCAGTGCCCCGCCTTCACTGACTGCTGCCCTTGAAACGCTCGATGAGACAGACGGACCTGTGTGTTGTATACCAAATCGATGTTCGTCGACTTCGTCACTGCTCTAGCTTCTTGAATGCACTCCGAGACGTCCTACATCCTTGAACGATGGCACCTCTTACCATCGCCGAACCGATTCTGCGTTGAATGAAACCGTCGATCCCTATCAGCAGGCATCGCAGAGCGCACCGGCGTGAGTCGCAGCACATACGTGATAAGTAGAACGCTGAGCACCCGCGTCTACATCCAGTGTTCCACGACCGATATCCCATTTTGCACGTCGTACTTCGCACCCGAACCCTGCCGGACAACAGGCGCTTCGAGGCCCTGTGTGTCTTGCTTCTTCACGGCAAGTTTGCTTCGGTCAAAACCTCTCGTATACTCGCGGTGGGGACCTGGCCTCGTGAGGAGGACTACGCGCATGTAGCCACGGTGTCTCCTGCTATGGCTTCGTTCACTCTTGACGTTCCCAGAATTGCCGGTGACACCGTGACATTCAATATTCATCGATACATCCGTCCGTGCGTCTTCCGCAGTTTCATCGTCCTCTCAGCGCTCACGTGAAGCTGCAGATTCGCACTTTCCTGCTCCGTCGGCGCACTGCCTCGTATCCATCGATAACGCGGTGAATCTTGATGCTCGTTGCGTTCTTTCGTTACGGTTTCGCAGGTCGGTGTTTTTTTTAGCCAACCCCACACATGTTGAGTTGACCTCTGCTCAGGTTTGTGGCTGCTCTGATTTTACGATTAGTGCACCCTGCTGTCACCCACAAACTCGTGATTTTACTGGCGTCGTAAGTCTTGAAAGCCCAAATCAGGTTCGCCACACGATGTCCTACACGTGATGCCTCTGCGTTGAATATAGCATTGGGTTTTGCGCATTTGTTCATCCCCAGCCCTCTACTGTCGCTTGCCACGCCTCTGATCGGACCTTGCAACACGGCCTAAGGAATAGCCATCCGTCCGATCTCGGACCTGTCATTGAGCGGTCGTATGTACGCATATGTACACGCCAAAGCTAACCTGCCTCATACCGCCCGATAGCAGACCCTCGACGCTTATTATGCCTTCTATACCTGTAGGCACGACCCTACCAGGCGAGCTAGGGACACACAGTGCATTCGTACTGTCGGCATTTTTCTGATGACGATGTGAATACCGCGGTGATCCTCAAACTTTTAGGCGCCTTGAACCTTCATCACCTGGCCTTTGTTCTGTTTCCCGACGGTCGCTCGGGTGTGTTGCTGGCAATTGCATTTGCTATTTGTTCGGCGTTCATGTTCAATGTCTCGTATATACTATATGTAGCTCTTTGTGGTGGCTCAAACTATATACTGATGACGGACTGAGAGAGGTCTGGTGTATACCTTCAAGCTTCCAGGTTGACGATGGGAATGTCTGCATTCCGACGCCTTGTCGTTCCGTTTGGCGATTACGTGCCTCTTCCGTCTATCCGTTGCGTGCCAGCTCGCTCCGTCTGTCACAGCACACGGCTCGTTCTTCATTCATAGTCCGGACGCAAAGTCATGGAGGGCAACGTCAAGCAGGTCAACCCCCACCCTCAAGCTCGGCGGAAAGACCTCGCCGTGAATTGGGCCGCACACGGGATTTTGTGAGCGCCCTTTCTCCTTCTTTCTTGCGTTGTCAGCCTTGAAATTTTACATACATTCTCATACTTTATGTCCCCACCTCCATATCAATTATTATATTGCATGTAGTCGACAATACATCGTACATAATTCGCTGAATTGAATTTCGTGGTGGCGCGCACCCCCACCGGTACCCGAGGACGCCTCGTCGTACCATTTGGCAAGGCCTCTGCCATCTAACCGTCGCGTGGCTCACTCCGTCTGCCACCGCACACGGCTCTTTCTTTGTTCATAGCCACGCGCAGTACGCGTATCTCATTTAGGGGTGGACGCTCACCGGGGCGTCAAAGCTGTGGGGTGAGTGGTTGGTCAGTGATATAAACAAGGAACTGTAAAAAAAGAACTTACCCATAGGATGGCCGTACGCACCGCCACGCCATCAATATATGTAGCCAAGTACAAGTAGTCTACCAAAATTATCAGTATGTGAGTGGGGCGCCGCTCCCCGCGGCCCAAAATTTAACAAGTACGGCTACGAAATAGGAAACACGGCTCTCGTTGTGCCCCGTACATGCAGTCGCACAGCGCTTAGCGCTCGCGGAGGGTCAGAGGGCGGGCTGAACGCCGTCGCCAGCAGTCGAAATGCGACGGGGGCGACCACGCATCCCGGACACCGAGGCGAACGGCCTCCAGGGGTCTGGTGAACTTGGTACAGGCTGAAGGGGTAGCCAGCGAGACGATGAAAACCTACCAAACGCACCTTGCAGCAACGCGCGGCGCCACGTCATCGGAGGCAGCGGCGGCATTGAGAGGTGCCCCAGCGTCCGCGTTGTGCCCCGCATATGGAGTCGAACAGGGCTTAGCGCTCGCGCTGGGTCAGAGGGCGGGCTGAACAATGTTGCCAGCAGTCAAATGGCGTGGGCGGGACCGCCGCATGATGCTAAACACAGAGGCGAACGGCCTCCAGGGGTCTGGTGAACGCGACTCTGAAGGGATTAGCCGGCAAGATGATGACAAGCGGCTAAAAAGAACGCACCTTGCAGCAATGCCCGGCGCCAGCGAATCGTACGCCATAAGAGGCGTCGGCGGCGTGTCCTTGGCTAGCGACGTGTGGAAGCTGTGGGGTGGCGAGTTAGCTGGCGAGACAACGTTGAACCGGAAGTCAACGCACCCTGCAGCGGCACGCGGCCCCAGCCTTCGTTCGCGTCCGACCTTCATCCTGTATGACAATGTGCGCCCTTCGACACTCCCACCATGCCCAACGTCGAGTCGAACGGCCTTCAGGACCGTTTTGCGGTCCAGCGAACGTGGCCAGCAGGATCGAACGAAGGGCGGCGGCGGCATGATCGTGTTAGGTTGAGATGAAGCGCTGGAAATACGCCTTCTTCCGTCCCTGTCCCAATCCCCACTCCCATCCCACTCCTTTTTCGCTTGAGGGGTACTGACTGCGCAGGCGCCAGTGGCGGTGGTGGGACATTCGAGGCTATTCGAGGGCATAAGCAGGGAGAGCAGCCATCGGCTTCCTGGGCATTGTTGAACATCACAGCAGCAAAGGCCTTTGCTTTACTTGTAAGACAAACAAGAGAGGTACGGGATAAGATCCCGGCTGTGATTGTTAACGAATCCTGGGCGGCACTAGATGCCCTGCGACAGGCAGTAGCTATACGTAGAATTCTGCCACTAGCACAGTGTCACGGTCAGATGTCATAGCTTACTAGTATACTGGACTTAC